>MJUT01026202.1:391047-415774 GCA_002080005.1 Gigantidas platifrons
CCTACAAAACAAAACAAAAACAAATAAACATGAATCCCCTACATAACAAAACAAAAACAAATAAACATGAATCTCCTACATAACAAAACAAAAACAAATAAACATGAATCTCCTACAAAACAAAACAAAAACAACAAATAAACATGAATCTCCTACAAAACAAAACAAAAACAAATAAACATGAATCTCCTACAAAACAAAACAAAAACGAATAAACATGAATCTCCTACATAACAAAACAAAAACAAATAAACATGAATCCCCTACAAAACAAAACAAAAACAAATAAACATGAATCTCCTACATAACAAAAAAAACAACAAATAAACATGAATCTCCTACAAAACAACAAAAAACAAATAAACATGAATCTCCTACAAAACAAAACAAAAACAAATAAACATGAATCTCCTACAAAACAAAACAAAAACGAATAAACATGAATCTCATACAAAACAAAACAAATAAACATGAATCCCCTACAAAACAAAACAAAAACAAATAAACATGAATCCCCTACAAAAAAAACAAATAAACATGAATCCCCTACAAAACAAATAAACAAGAATCCCCTACAAAGCGAAAACAAACCCCAAATAAACATGAACCCCCTACAAAACAGATGGGAATAAAGCCGAACCGAACATAGCAGACATCACTTTGATACGATTACTGCGTACATATATTAAACTTACCTGACTTGAATTGTCATGTGATGTCCTAGTATTGTCATTTATTTATATTTCAAACTTAAGCATGACTTTACCAGCCAATCATGCTGTCTGGTTGACAAAACAAAACATTCACACACAACATTACAGTTGAAAGTACTGCTTTTGATTGTACTCTGCGTAATTTATGATCTGACAGCAACCTGGTCACAACCATTCAATCGTAGAATATAAAAGTACATTATGGTCCTCGAGTTGTTTATAAATGAAGAACAACATGTCTATATGGTGACTGCCGTTTCAGTGGGCAAAGCATTCTTTTTAATAATCAGCATGTTGGTATAATACAAGGTAGGCAACATGATTATCTATCAAATGATCGATGAATGTTTTATAACAGGACCAACTATAAAACTGTATTGTTTTTCTATGTGATCCAAATGAACATGAGATTCAATATTTAAAGACATAACACAGCTTGATGATTTACAGTCATTGTGGTTATGTTTTTATTTGGTTATTCGCGGGATCCACCTACTGTATAAATACTAAGTCGGGTTGGTTTTTTTTAATAAGACGAAACAAAGAAGTTTGTTTTGATAGGTCTTTAACTAAAAAATAAGTGTTGTATTTTTATCTAGTACTTGTGTGTACATGAACTTGGACATGCCATGGGACAGACTCATGAACAGAATAACCCAAAGCATGATGATTTCGTGGGAATAAACTATCAGTCAATTCAAGCAGGTAAGTTAATTCATAACTTTATTATTTATAATGACTACACATTAATCTGCCACCCTAGCTTATTCCCTCCTCTCATTATAAATCAAAGAAGAAAATAAACACTGCTGTTATGGAACTTGCCTATTTTCTGACATTAGATTCAGTTTTATGCAATGGTTTTGTTAGGCACCCAAATTTATGCTGTCAAAAGAATACCATAATTAAATGGAATAATATTGTGTAATGAAAACAGCAATGAAATACAATTGTAGCTGACATGAAATATTTATTTGTTCATCTATATTACAATTTGATGAAGTAAAGGTAAACAGAATATATGTAACCTACAAAGTGAAACCAATGTTATACCCACTGAACTAACACTTTTAACCAGTAATGGTATAGTAATGCTATTCAAGAAGGAAGAATTGTGAAACATGATTTTTACTTTAGATACTTGAAGATCCAAGGGTGTATATGGGTCTCGTCCTGTGGCACAAAATTATTTATCTAGAAAACGTTTTAAAATCTTCAATATTAGTTGATGAGTATAGGTTGGGTACATTTTTAATTGCTGTTTAATACTGACAACCTTTTTGATGTGACATTGTTTTTAATATTTCAGGTGGTTTGACCCAATATTACGAAGCAGACCCTGCTATTTCAAAGGTGTATGAATATAGTGAGGATTCCAGTTCAATTATGCACTATGCACTTTGGGTATGTGTCAACTGAGTATTGTGAAATATGCATCAAATTTTGAAACAAATACCTTGTCTTTTTTTTTTAAAACATTTTGATTCTTCCAAAAAGTTCTCTGAATCTGATATCATCATAATGCTTGAGTTTCGATTGACAACATATTTGTCATGTTTGGTGGGGCTTGAGTTTCGATTGACAACATATTTGTCATGTTTGGTGGGGCTTGAGTTTCGATTGACAACATATTTGTCATGTTTGGTGGGCATGTTTTTCAACAAACATTCGGCATTTATATGGATACTAGCTCACTTCATACTTTATTTGAACTAGGAAGACTTCAAACAGGGATTCTGTGGAAAAACGAAAAGAACATTGCCCGAACCTTTAATTTCTTGTTACGGTAAATAGATGGTGTCCTTTCTTTAAATAATGGTAAATTTGGTGATTTTGTTGATCGCATCAATCCCATTGAACTTGGCAATACAGCAAGGTTTGCTTCATACCTTGACCTACACCTGGATATTGACAATGACAGCTGGTTAAGAACTAAATTTTGCGACTAGAGAGATGATTTCTATTTTACCAATGTGAACATTCCATTAATATATAGCACCACTCCAGCAGTATCTGCATATTAATTGTATATTTCTCAGTTGATACGATATTCCAGAGATTGTGTTTCCTGTCATGATTTCCAATAATAGAAGGTTGCTGCTAACAAAGAATATACTGAACCAAGGGTTCCTAGTGGTTAAGTTGTGGTGTCATGACTTGGTTAACCGTTACGGAGTATCTGGGTCACAAATCACCACTGATATGCTCAGTTTGTTGTAATCAAAATCCGATCATTTCCTCATTCATGACTTATCATCGGGTTTGTAACAAGACTAACAGGATAGGTGCCACAGGTGAAGCAGGAACTGCTTATCCGTTCGGAGCAGCCGACTTCACACCCGATTTATAGTAGGGTTTGTGTTGCTTGATCTTTAGATTTCTGTGTAATATTTTGTAGACCGTTCTTTGTCTTTTTCTTTTGTCCATTGTGTTGTCTGTCCGTCTTCAATTTAAAGTTTCTTATTGCCCCTTTGGTATCTTCAAATGTTTCTTGACATTAATAAAATCAAACACAATAAGTACCACACTGCCAGAACAGTGCCACAATCCAATAAAGAAGTACCACACTGCCAGAACAGTGCCACAATCCAATAAAGAAATTGTAGAATCAGTGCAAAATCTTGGTATGTTGTGTTTTTGTGTTTGTTTGTCCGGGTCCTGTGTTTTGTGTCCTCAATGTTTCCAGTGATTCTGGAATGTCCATTCTTGATTGCCCCTTCGTTTTTATCTAACGTTTATTTACTCATATATATGTCCCTTGGTTTGGTAAGGCACTTCAATAAAACAAAACGACTGGGCTAAACTAGTTTAGTGGTTCTAAGTTCCCCCTCTACTAGAGAAATGTTACGGCCATGTGTTTTCCACATGATGGGAGCCATCAGGGAAGTTCCATCCAAAATTGTTTCCGACAAGCCCTCCTTCTTTCAAGATAATAAATGTTTCTCTTATTTCTTGAATTAGTTATTCCTCTGCAGCTTTGAGATCCATATGGCTGTAACGTTAATTATAATTGTGTGATTATAACATATATATATCTAAGGCTTTTAATTAAAAAAAAATTTATGAAATTATTACTGAACTGTATTAGATAAAACTTAGCTTGGATGGTCTCTGCTGAAAATTGTGTCTGAAGCCTGTCGTCCGTCCAAAATAAACACGGTAACTTAGAAACATAGAAGGTTAGTAATGTTGGCGTTTATTTTATGTTACAGATTGGTTGCTCTTTATTTGTCCATATAAATAACAATATCTGGGCGTTGTGCCTTTATAATATTGCACTGTATCTTCAATATAACGTTATAAATATACAGGAATGATTAAACCAGGTACGTGATCATATAACTCCAGGAGTCTCCACCTTGTATTACGATAAACTAAATAGTACAAAATATACAAGGATATTTAGGAAGTGCCAAATGTATTCAGTTTATTAATGTTTGAATTGCTTATAATTTCAGGCATTTCAACAAAATTTTGAGGATACCATGCAATTTTATCATCCTAGTGATAAACTGTTACTTAAGCAAGATTTGACAGGCTTTTTGATGTTTAAAGAGATATGTAGCTCTCATACTTGCAAAGGTGAGATAATTATACTTTTAGATAGCCCCTGGTTCATACAAGTTAAGATAATTATTCTTGTAGATATCTTCTAGTTCATACAAGGGTAGATAATTATTCTTGTAGATATCCTCTGGTTCATGCAAGGTGAAATAATTATACTTGTAGATATCCTCTGGTTCTTACAAGGTGAGATAATTATATTTGTAGATATCCTCTGGTTCATACAAGATGAGATAATTATATTTGTAGATATCATATGGTTCATACAAGGTGAGATAATTATACTTGTAGAAATCCTCTGGTTCATACAAGATGAGATAATTATATTTGTAGATATCCTCTGGTTCATGCAAGGTGAGATAATTATACTTGTAGATATCCTCTGGTTCATACAAGATGAGATAATTATATTTGTAGATATCCTCTGGTTCATGCAAGGTGAAATAATTATACTTGTAGATATCCTCTGGTTCATACAAGGTGAGATAATTATACTTGTAGATATCCTCTGGTTCATGCAAGGTGGGATAATTATACTTGTAGATATCATCTGGTTCTTAGAAGGTGAGATAAGTATACTTGTAGATATCTTCTGGTTCATACAAGATGAGATAATTATATTTGTAGATATCGTATGGTTCATACAAGGTGAGATAATTATACTTGTAGATAACCTCTGGTTTATGCAAGGTGATATAAGTATACTTGTAGATATCTTCTAGCTCATACAAGATGAGATAATTATACTTGTAGATAGCCTCTGGTTTATGCAAGGTGAGATAATAATATTTATAGATATCCTCTAGTTCATACAGGGTGAGATAATTATACTTGTAGATATTCTCTGTTCATACATGGTGAGATAATTATATTTGTAGATATCCTCTGTTCATACAAGTTAAGATCATTATATTTGTAGATATCCTCTGGTTCATACAAGTTAAGATAATTATACTTATAGATATCCTTTGGTTCATACAAGGTGAGATAATTATTCTTGTAGATATCCTCTGGTTCTTACAAGGTGAGATAATTATATTTGTAGATATCCTCTGGTTCATATAAGGTGAGATAATTATACTTGTAGATATCCTCTGGTTCATACAAGGTGAGATAATTATATTTGTGGATATCCTCTGGTTCATACAAGGTGAGATAATTATATTTGTAGATATCCTCTGGTTCATACAAGGTGAGATAATTATATTTGTAGATATCCTCTGGTTCATGCAAGGTGAGATAATTATACTTGTAGATATCCTCTGGTTCATGCATATATGATATGGAAGGTGAATTTTAAATGAATTTCTGTTTGCTCCAACTTCTTAATATGGTCAACATGGAAAATAATATTTTCTGATTGGCTAATTATTTCAAAATGTTGTGTTCAGAAATCATGGACTTGGTGGGATCAAAATTTGTATATTGAAAATTCTATTGGATTTATTGAATGAAAATTTAATTTTCTGTGAATGTTCCCTATATCTTCGTTTGAAGTTAAGTATGATTAAAATCTAATTTAGAAATTCAAGATTCTATTCTTTAGCTTTCTGTGTAGTATTTTGTAGATCATTGTATTGTCCTTTTTGGTCCTTTGTATTGTCTGTCCTTCTTCGATTTAAGGCATCTGATTACCCATTTAGTATCTTCAAACTTTATGAATGCCTAGATACCCAGTGACTACTTCCGGCTAAAAATCATTAATATAAAAATAGACAATTACAATGAATACATATAGAAGTAAAGGTTGATACAAGAATTTTTAAACCCAAGGAACTGACATTCACCGAGACGAAGTAGTGATAAAACAAGCATTCTGAAGTAATGGCAGCCAAACTGGTGTACTATGTATACTTATTATTACTCTGTGAGTAAAGAGAGCACAAATATCATACACAATGTGAGTCTGTTTCTGAATGACAAATATCATCCATCAAGTGATAATTTCTTTTTTTTTAATATGGGCATTAATATCAATCTATTTATGTTATTGTAGCTGATCATTGTTCCCATCTAGACGGCTGTACCAATGGTGGATATGTCACTCAGATACGAGGTATATGTACATGTCGATGTGTACCTGGACTTGATGGAGTTACAGGATGTACCACCGAATATCAAAAGGGTTTGTTAATTACTCATCATCTTGGTTCCTATTTAGAGTCAACTGTCAATTTGGTCTTAAGGAAGAGAATTAAAGGATATTTAGTTATAATATGTAGGATATCAAATGTTAATAAGAAAAACCTTAAAACTAACTCTGTTTCATGTAGATATAGGTAGATGTAGTAATTACTTCAAGACAGGCATATAATTGTTACAGTACATTTAGACATGGGTAGATGTAGTAATTACTTCAGGACAGGCATATAATTGTTACAGTAAATTTAGATAATTATGACCCGTTTAAAGGATTATTTGATCAGTGTCCTCACAACGCAGTATATATAATGGGGAACATCGACAATAAAATGTGATGGGATATATTTCATTTTGATACAATGGTTTCCATAAAATGAAAGGCCGTTTTCAAACCTTGTTGGGAAAAGCATTCTAAGCTGTGATGGATTATTAAACACAGCTATAGACGTTTGGGTTCAATATTTCCTGTATCATAATCACAGCTACCGCCCTTTCAGCATCTATTTTCTTGTAACATAAACACAACTAACACCCTTGGGATCGATGTACCTGTACTTTATACTCAGCTCTAAACTTTTGGGTAAATGTTACCTCTATTATAAATTCAGATATCACCCATAATAACAAATATCATCCTTTGAGAAATAATTATTATAAAATTAACTCAGCCATTACGCTTTATGCTAATGAATCATGTACTGAAAACTGTGATATCATCTTTTATTGATAATGTTTTCTGTACTAAAAACAGAGTTATCGCCCTTCGTGTGCTGATGTTTTTTGTACTAAATAAGAATTATCGCCCTTCGTGTGCTAATGTTTTCTGTACAATAAACAAAGATATCACCGTTTGACATATTTGTGTGTATTACAAATATATTTACAGATATGACCTCATTACAAGATTGGCCTACTGGTCCAATGACATTGCTGAAAACAAAATGGGGATGTCCAGAACATTGGACTGAAGGTCAGGTAACACTGAATGTTCGCAGTCCTAGTCATAACGTCCAACATGCAGCTGATATAGATGTTACAGCAGATTCTGTTACCCTCAAGCTCTGCACAAAACCTGAACCTACAAATCCAGCTCGAATAGCTGAAAAGGTGTGGCCAGCAGGTCGATATTGCATAATGCAAAAGGGAACTTGCCCTTCAGGTATATTATTTTGAAAATAATAGTTAGCGTCATTGCTCTTCATCCTTACTATGTATTTAGACACCATTGTGCGAGTTAATTAGTGCATAAAAAAGAATGTTTAAGCAGGGATGGTCAACAATTTGTCAATATCAACAAAAAGGACAACAATCCTTTTCCCTTTTTTGACAATACAATGGCAAACAAATGAAGGCAAGAAAGACAAATAACGATCTACAAAGCACTACATAGAAAACTAAAGATTGTGCAACACAAACTTCACAATAAACCAGGTGTTAAGTCGGGTGCTCGAGGATGGTTAGCAGTTTCTACACCACTAGTAGCACCACAATAAACCAGGTGTTAAGTCAGGTGCTCGAGGATGCTTAGCAGTTTCTACACCACTAGTAGCACCACAATAAACCAGGTGTTAAGTCATATGCTCGAGGATGGTTAGCAGTTTCTACACCAGTAGTAGCACCACAATAAACCAGGTGTTAAGTCATATGCTAGAGGATGGTTAGCAGTTTCTACACCACTAGTAGCACCACAATAAACCAGGTGTTAAATCAGGTGATCGAGGGAGGTTAGCAGTTTCTACACCACTAGTAGCACCACAATAAACCAGGTGTTAAGTCATATGCTCGAGGACGGTTAGCAGTTTCTATACCATTAGTAGCACCACAATAAACCAGGTGTTAAGTCATATGATCGTGGGCGGTTAGCAGTTTCTACACCACTAGTAGCACCACAATAAACCAGGTGTTAAGTCAGGCGATCGAGGGAGGTTAGCAGTTTCTACACCACTAGTAGCACCACAATAAACCAGGTGTTAAGTCAGGTGCTCAAGGATGGTTAGCAGTTTCTACACCACTAGTAGCACCACAATAAACCAGGTGTTAAGTCATATGATCGAGGGCGGTTAGCAGTTTCTACACCACTAGTAGCACCACAATAAACCAGGTGTTAAGTCAGGTGCTCGAGGACGGTTAGCAGTTTCTACACCACTAGTAGCACCACAATAAACCAGGTGTTAAGTCATATGATCGAGGGCGATTAGCAGTTTCTACACCACTAGTAGCACCACAATAAACCAGGTGTTCGAGGGAGGTGCTCGAGGACGGTTAGCAGTTTCAACCGTCGTGTTACTCTTATCAACAACCCGATGGTAAATCACGAATGAGGAAGGTTGAGACTGAGGGTACAAATATGTGATCATTTGTGGAACATATATTTCTTAACGGGGGGTATCTAAGTCATGGTGACCACCTTAAAACTTTCGATGTGATGATTTCTATTTAACAATAGGAATCCTTGCTTCAGTTGTTTTATCCTGTATCACGGAAATCATGAGAACCACAAGTTCTGGAATATCGTATCAAACGAAAAAGATATACTCCATATCCAGGTGCTGCTGGAGTGTTGCTAAATATTAATGGAAAGTTCACGATTAAAATATTGAAATCATCTCTCTTGTCATAACAAGTCCTTAAGTTAAAATTCGATATTAGTGTTGTTTCTGTGAGTTTACAATCGTTTCTTTTACTCACAAATCATCAAAACATTTGTAACTTTCGTTTGAAAAAATGTCTTGTAACCCATAGGTTGCAATTGTAATAGATATTTGTTTTAATTTTTGTAAACAGGTTTTTCAGCAGGATATGTAGAGATAACCAACACAGAAATGCCACCTTCTCCCACGGGGGATTATCCTTCCGGTACATATAACGCTAACAAGACAAAAATTAACAACTGCTGCAGGAATGATGGCAATTATGATAAACCTATCCATCTACCAAAACACCAACCGTTTGCTTTGATAGAACAAGGTTTTAAAGGATGTCAATCCATTGTAGGTAAGGCAATGATATATATAGCTAATTATTTTTTTCTCTCCCCTTGCACTCGTCCTCATCATGTTTTTAAACTTCTCACATGTCAGTGTTCTCAAAAGCCGTTCATATAATACATTT
This sequence comes from Gigantidas platifrons, assembly GCA_002080005.1. Taxonomy (NCBI): domain Eukaryota; kingdom Metazoa; phylum Mollusca; class Bivalvia; order Mytilida; family Modiolidae; genus Gigantidas; species Gigantidas platifrons. Next base: position 400,578 of record MJUT01026202.1, read on the forward strand.
AAATAGACAAAGACACTTAAGTTTACCGTGAGTAACATACTTGGAGAGTGCTACACCACCTACACGTTCAATATCACATTTGTAGATTTGTAGCCGGAGTAGGCGCATTATAACCGTTACAGAACAGTAAATAATTTGTCTCTACCCGGATCTACATACATTTTGTTACGGCAGTCAAAGGTTGTTGTCATGGTTGTCATATTCCACCCTTATTTTTGTATACATGTGTAGCTTGTTTTATATTGTTCTGGAGGTTGAACGTTATGCAACAAACAACCAATCAACAATCTCTTGTCATTCTTCTGACATTCTTGTGGTCTATGTGTGACTGTAATATATACAAGCATAATCTTAGCATCCTATTCTGAAATCTCCAACCTTTGATCACTTTTTAACATTTAGTATTGTAATGCAATATATTTTACGTTGTCAGAAAATATTTTATGAGAAACTGATTTGATTTGATTTATTGTGCTTAACGCCACTTTCAGCAATATTTCAGATATATCATGGCGACCAGTTTTAGTGGTGTAAGAAGCCGGAGTACCCGGAGAAACCCACCGACCATGGACAAGCAAATGGTAAACTTTATCACTTGCGGCTGCGAATCGAGTGCACTCTTTTTGTAATTGACAAAGCCGGGCGCGTACCCACGCCGATAGGCTTGTACAATGTATGAGTTGTTAGATAATCCAACTACCTAACTCACTGAGCCACCCGGGTCCCATGGGAAACTGGGGTAATCCTCAAAAGTTACGTGTTTGTTAATTGGGTGTATAAATACAGGTTTCAGGTCAAGGGTGACTATGATTCTCATTGGTTCTTTTATCATTAGGAATTAAAGAATACATGTGTACTTAGACTATGCAAAAATATGTTACTTCCGGTCAGATGCCAGTACTAAAAAAACAAATTTTATGTTATATTTCATTTCAATAAATTATCCATTTTAAGTTAAAGAAAATTGAAATACATGTATAACTTTATAATAAAAGCGTACATAATAAATTAGTTTGGTTTACAAATAGTTGTATGAATACTTTTTTCAGGAATGAAGAGCAGATCACTATACTGGACTATACGTTCTGTAACAATATCTAACTATGTACCAAAGGCTAGAGTTATTAAAAAATATGTCACAGGAGGATATGAATATAGAATTAAATATTGTATGTTTATTCCTGAAGACCAGGGTAAGTTTAAACAGAGAGACTTTAAATAAGTTGTGTTTGATTGTTGTCCAATCAAAAGCCGTTGTTGTAATAATTCAAATATTGTATGTTACATTTAGTCTGAAATATCACAAGGGACAATGTGTCCAAAGTACTGAATGATTACACTTTTCTGAATTGATGATAGTGGATTACATTCAATTTTATGGACAGGGGATATCGGATTACACACACTGTTTGGGATAAACTCTATTGAATTACATGATTTTCCCAGGATTAAGTTACTTAATACAAGAGCAACACAAAAGTAAAATAAAACAATGAATTGTATTTTTTTTTAAATAGTTCCAGCTTGATGATGCATGTGATTTTTCATTTAATAAAAATATATATATGCAAAATGTATATATATATATTATATGAGTAACTTGGCGTTTTTTTTTATAAGATACAGGAACTGCTTATCCTTTGCCAGCACCTAGGTTCACCACTATTTTTGTGGTGTCTGTGTTACTCACCTTTTTAAGTCTCTTTTTCTATGATTCTGACGTTCTGGTATTTTCATTCTTCATTTATTTTATAGAAAGGAACCAAATGTGTAATAAAAAGAATAGTACTCATGTGGACCCTCTTTACAGTTAGAAACTGTAAATACCTAATGATGGTGTGAATGCCACCAGAAATGATTTGAAAACTTTCAATTTGTGTGTCTACCAACCATTAAGAATTCAGGGTCCCATGTTTGATAAATGCTCACTCTTTTCAGAACTATCATACAAACACTGTGAAAACAAATATTTCTACAACGATGATTTCATGATCTTTCCCGTGTGTAATACAGCAGAATCTACCATGCAATGCCTATAAATTTTTAACATGATTTTCATATCAATTGTAAATCAGCATTACCTGAGAAAGGTGTTGCTGTGTAATTAAGAAGAGTTTGAAGATACCAAAGTGTTAATCAAAATCCGTATATCGAAGAAGAACAGACAACACAATGGACAAAAGAAAAAGTACAAAAGGACAAACAACGATCTTCAAGACATACATATAAAACTCAAGAGTATATAATCCAGGGGAAAATTATATAATATAAAGTATAATGCTTTTACCTTTGTAGATGAAACTAATCCAGCTTCTCTTTGGCCGTCCATGCCTGTAAAAATGCCAAAACCCGTGGATGGGTGCCCAACAGATTTTCAAGAATTTGCTGCTTCTTATGTTGTTGATGCAACAATTATTACCCCTACTCCATCTACTATTGAATGGAATCAAGGATCAACTTCAACACACTTTGAAGAAAGTTATTGTTTGAAAACCGAGACATCAGGAGGATTAGGAGAATGGGGGCAAGGCCAGTACTGCATAGGAAAAGTTGATGGTGTAGAGTGTGAAGGAGGTAATTAATCACTATCGTGCTGTACCTTTAGTATGCAACTTAATTAAGAGGCCATATCAATTACACAATTACAATCAAATATTTTACCCACAATTTATTGTTATGCAATTGAAATCGTGATTGGCACATCAGCGTGCAATAAGAATATTAAGGTAAACGTGAAACAAATGTTAGACAACTGTATAATCTGTAACTTTGTCATATAGTGGCGTTAAATACCATAACCGCAGGGCCGGATTGAAGCCAATTTATGCCCTAAACACAGGCCAACCTTAGTTCTCCCGCACCTTCCATTGATATAATGTAAATTAATTGTTTTTATTGTCTTAGCAGCATGTATAAATAAAGCCTATAACATGTATTAGTGTTTTTTTTTTATCGTTTTTCCTACATTTTGGCGGGAGGGTGGGGGGGTTGATGTGTTTTTGAGCCTAATATCTGGCTGATAAAATAAATTGTCTTGTGGCCGGATTTTTGTAGTACAAAAATTTAAATATCTAGTGAAGTGTGATTATGAGTAAAGTGAAAACTGCAATGGGCATGGATCTCTTAATGAGAGTATACTTTTAATTTTGTTTAAGACAAAATCCAAATAATAACATATTTTATACTTCCAATAAAATGTTAATTTAAACAGTTTATAATAGTTGTTGAGGAATAAACACCTTTGTCAACTTCATTATGCATGTACATGTATATTTCTGTAGTGTATACAGTATCTAAATATATGTTGAAAAGTAATATTGAACTTACATTGTATATAGTTTTTCTTTTTTTTCAGAAGGCAACATTTTTGGAGGTTTTAAAGAAGGAACTGTAATCATTGGAAAGTTTATTAAAAAATTCTGTTGTCGTAATGATTTGTTCAGGAGAAACCCAATGAAAATGACCACAGCAGATTCATTTGTACTATTCATGCAGGATGATGGAGGTTGTCAAAAAGTTCTTGGTATGTATTTATTGTATAATATTTACTGCCATATATATAATCTAATTTAGGGTATATTCTTGTAAAGTGACCTCAGATGTTTGTGCAAGTCTCTTGCCAATTAATATGATAACTGAATGACAAACTACACTACATGTGCTAATCAGGGCCGCCAAGAGAATTTTTGGGCCCCAGGACAAAAGGAAACTTGGCCCCCCTCCTCCAATTCTCCAAATAATGATAATCAAACTAAGTCCACCACGGTGTGTCATAAGCAAGGAATCAGTACAACAAAAATGATTTGATGAATTGTGATTTAGAAAGCAGCTTCCTACTTGTTTATTTGTCTGGGCCCTTAATTATAATGATCTGGTACATTTATTAAACTCATGGGCCCCAGGGCGCAGCCCCGGATGACCCTCCCCCTCTCAGTGGGCCTGGTGCTAATATTTGTTGAATAGTTACATCTCAAGTTAAGCATATTCGCTAGTCAAGGATTACGATTCGTCACCCCGCCCTTTTCATCCTTCGCGGTAAAGCTGCTGAAACAAGGGTTCCTAGTGGTTAAATTGAAGTCATTAATTCAAAATTTACGGTCGCCACCACTTCATGATTAACTGTTACGGAATACCTGTGTCACAAATGTCCACGGATATGTTCCGTTTGTCGTAATGATAATCTGGCCCTTTCCTCATTTATGACTTATCACCGTGTCTGTGACAAGAATAACACGACGGGTGCAACATTTGCGACAGGAGCTCCATGCCCTTCCGGAACACCTGAATCCATGCATCCCGGTTTTTAGTGTGGTTTGTGTTGCTTTGAACTATGTAATGTTTTGTTGATCATTGTTTGTTGAATTGTTTAAATGTATCTGCTGAATAGATATATCTGAACAATCTGGCTAAAATATCTCCTATAAATGTATATCTCAGCAACCTGGCTAAAATATATCTCATGAAAATGTATATCTCAGCAACCTGGCTGAAATATATCTCATGAAAATGTATATCTCAACAACCTTGCGAAACACATATGATCGTGTGATCTTTGGTGGTTTATGTCAAATACTACAGAGGGCAACAGAAGCTGTTTTATGTCACAGGGTATAGTATAGTACCATTATATTTTGTAGATATGTATGTTTTTGTGTCTCATGGTATAGAATGCTTGACTGATATAGTACCATTTTATTTTGTAGATATGCATGTTCATCAAGAGCCGTTTTCCTTGTCTTTACCCTCTTCAGCCAGTATAACTGTGTTAGGATCTGTTCCTTACATTAAGACAACTAACAATAATCCAAACAAAGAACATACACTTTACTTGTGTTATTATACCAAATATAATCAACAGTATACTGGTGAGTATTGAATACCTATATTTCCTTCAATAAAACTACTATTATAAATTAATAATTTAATTTGATGTGAATACTCCAATCTGATTGGTTGATCTACCTGGAGAAAATGTGTTATACTTGATAACCTAGATTGGTGTTGTGACGTCACCGACGTATTCATTCGCCAATGACAAATTCAAATAGTGCCATGAAATACTAGTATTCGTAAATAAAATCGAGGAATCATTAAATTTTGTTGTAAAAATTTAATTAAGCAATATTTTCAAATTTTGGTTTAGAACAGTTTACGATTTTCATTAAGCGTAAGCTGCCCCAAACCAGGTTATTATCCTGATTCTCAGCCAAGCAATCTTTGCTCTTTCTCCTTAATGATGTGTGCTTGGCGGACAACCAACAATAATGCAGTAGTATCATATACCAACATTAAGACAAAACAAACAAGACATCAAGTAGTTCAAATTGCAGCTCATAGAAACAGTAGAAAATAACATCTACTCTATCCAAGAAACAATATGTCCACTCAAACAATGCATTTGAACTTTTCTTGGGTTAATAAAATTACCTTACCTGCCTTATGTGGTTTCTGCCCGCAGAACCTTCTGGTCCTCTATAGGCAGCTCTTCTTCGTCATCTTCCTCTACGTTAACTGTCTTTCTTCCGGTTGGTGGTCCATATTCGCTGTTGTAAGCGAATTTCATTTGGTGGTTCTCCCAGTACTTATCTAGTCTGTTTTCAAATTGGTGAAGCTATTCCATACATCAACAACTCGGTTCGTAAAACTGTATTTTCTCAGATCTCTTGCGCTACGGTGTTTTTCTAATTTGTATGCATTTCCTCTTGTTATGGTTGATTTACTCAGGTGAAAAATATCTTTGGTGACTCTTTTATCATAAATACCAGTTATAATCTTGAATGTTTCTATCATGTCACCTCTCATGCATCTATATTTCAATGTAGGTAATTTCAATTTTCTTAATCTTTCTTCCTACTCTAGATTTTTCATTTGTGGAAGCATTCTAGTTGCTCGTCTCTGCACATTTTCGATTGAATTGATATCCGTCTTCTTGTATGGTGATCAAACGCTACTTGCATATTCCAAATGCGGTCGAACGAGTGCTTTAAATAATAAGCTGAAAGTTATATTGTCTAGGTGTAAAAATGCCCATCTCGTTAGCCCTAAGATCTGATTAGCCTTATTGATTTGAGTCTGAATATGTTTTTCAAATGATAAATTCCTGTCTATCGTCACACCAATATCTTTTTCACTCTCTACATTTTCTAGTACCGTTGTTCCCCCATCATAAGTTCTCATTGTATACTTATTTTCTTCATAGGATTTGTTCTTGTTGTAGATTGGCAGCATTTTACATTTGTCCGGGTGAAACTTTAACAACCATGTTTCACTCCAATTGAAAAGTTCGTTCAGATCTGATTGTATGGCTCCAACATCATTTTCATCTTTTATCTCTCTAAATATTTTCGTGTCGTCTGCAAATAGGAAGACATCTGATAATACATTTTGCGGCAAATCATTTATAAAAATTACGAACAATACTGAACCCAGTACTGTTCCTTGAGGGATCCCGCTTGTTACACTATGCCATCTCGATTGTGAACCATTTACTTGTACACACTGTTTCCTTCCACTTAGAAAATGTTGAACCCAGTTGCATATTGAATCACTTAGATCATAGGCTTTAATTTTTTGTAATAATCTGACGTGTGGCACTTTATTGAATGCCTTCATAAAATCCATGTATATGACATTCAGAACTCCAGCCTTATCTAGAATCTCTGTCCAATTATCCAAAACTTTTATTAACTGCAACGAAGTTGAACGTCCATCTGGGAACCCCAACTGTTTATCGCTAAACAAATTAAAACTATTCATATGATCTGTAATCCTTTTCCTTATTATCTTCTCCGTTAATTTACATAGGATGCTTGTCAGACTGACGACTGGTCGGTAATTTGACGCAAGCTTTTTATCTCCCTTCTTAAATAACGCTTTTATAATTGCAACTTTCCAGCTGTCTGGCACAATTCCTGTTTCAAAAGATTTTTTTAAAGATCAAATATAACGGCATGTCTATAACTGAGCTCAATTCAAATAATATTTTCGGGTGCTCTCTATCAGGGCCCGGCAATTTGGCTGTATTCAGATCAACTTAACCTCCTTTTGCGTAATTATTTCTACTTCGTTGTGCGTATTGTTTCTAATATTTATTTTCGGTACATTGTTCACATCCTTCTCAGTAAATACGCTACTTAAGAAATTTGCCAATATCTCGGATTTGTCTCTGTCACTGCTAGCTATGAAAGTTCCTGTATCTATCTTTTCGTGAAGTTCTGATATCCCACTTTTGTATTTCCTTTTTGAATTTACAAATTTCCAAAAGTTTTTGCTGTTTGTTTTTTGCAGATTCTGCCACTTTTTTTTCTCTTTTATTTCTTTCCTAGTTATTTTTTTTTAAACTTTATTCCTTGCTTTACAATATTCCCTATATTTTTCTTTGCTACGATCTTCCATGTATCTTTCCCACGTTCTATGTTTCCTCTTAATACTCAGTACTGCCTCCTTACTTTAGGGTGTATTGTCTTTAATGTTTCTATTTTTGCTCTTCGGTACGTGTTTGTCTATCGCACTGTTAAATTTGTCCATCAATATATTAAGCATTGACACTGTATCGTTATCCTTTAGCTCACTATCCCAATCAATTATCTAATTTCTTTCCTCATCGATTCATAATCACCTTTATAATAGTTTAGGCGCTCAAAGTTGTGCTTTTCATATTCAAAGTAGCATCTGTATTCAAACCTAATCACAATATGGTCACTTGATCCCAGTGGATCTAAATACTCCACATTCACTACACTGTTGTAGTCATTAAACCGGGGGTGTGGGTATAAATAGCTGTGGGCGGAGCAATCATTCAGTTTCTTCATTATTTTGGCCATGGTCATCTCGAGGAAGAAAAATCAATGATACACAGTTTCATAGTTACTTTTGGTGCAAAATATTTGACAGGCATGGTCACTAGTGTTCCCCCAACGAAACTTTTAGTATTATTGAAAATTAATATTCTTCATCAATCTAAAACCTACAAAAATCACTTCAAATTTCTGAGGTATGTGACCTTGGTCACGTTGGTCATGTGACATACAGTTTCATAAATATGCTGTTCATACCAACGAGGATTTTTGCTGATAAGCTTCTCCCACAAATTTTGGCGGTAGTGCCTACCGCAAATTCCCCTTTAACTAGCAATAAGTACAATAATGAAGATTCTTGCCAGTGGCTATGCCTTGTCGGCTGATCTATTACCTTGTTCAAAAAATTGTCTCTGATGCATTCCAAAAAATCATTACTGGATTCTTCTCTTGTGTTCCACGCACACCAGTCTATATCTGGAAAATTGTAATCTCCTGTAATAATCATATGAGAGAATTTTAACTCACTAGCTTTGGCTAACAGTTCATTTAATGATTTAACATTTTCTTCATCGGACGATGGACTTCTAAAAATACAACCAAATAACAGCTTATCATTAACCATAAGATTTACTTTAATCCATGCACTTTCTTTAAAATTAGTGTCAAAGTTAATTTCCACAGCAGTAAGACTTTTCTTTACGTATATTACAATGCCACGTTTAGCTCCCATTCGGAATTCACCAGGAAATATCTCATATCCTTCTATATCTAGCTCGGCTTTGTTTACAGTATATCTCGTATTTTTCGGTAGCACTTCTGTGATAGCAATAATATCTGGTTTCTCGTTTTCGCTCACATATCTCTGCTTAAATTCATCAAATTTATTTAGAAAACTGTCTGCATTTGTGTATATACATTTCAAACTTTGTGAATTAAAATCCGATCCACCTGAACTTCTGTTCTATGTACATCTTTCTCATTTCGTCTGTTTACTTTTTGTTTGCTTTTATTTTGATCTTGACTACTTTTTTCTCCCATGGTGGGTCTCTTACTATCCACCTGTATTTTCCTGACATATCATTGTCCTTTAGAGTCTTGGCTTCCACTATTTATAGCTTTTGTTCCCGTTCTGACTTTGACATGTCGTATGTGACACTCATTTTCTTAATTTGACTATGTTCCGGTGCATGTTTAAGTTTAGACAAGTTTTTCATTAGCATTTGTTTCCCTTCAATGTCTGACAATGTTACCTTGACTGGACGTGACTTATCTGTATTCTCCTCTGCTGTGTTTTTATCACCATTGATTATTTTACCAAGCCGTACCACATTCTTTATGATCCCCACATCTACATTAACAAATTCACATAATTCTACAACTATTTTAGTATCATCTCTTTTTCTATCTATTGCCTCAGTCTCCTGTGATTCCCTTATACCATGAATTATAATGTTTTTTTTTCTCTCTGTACACTTTCTCTGATTTCAGAAACTTTGCAAGTTATTGATACTTCAATATCATCATCACAAATTTGCTTCGATTCACCCTTGTCATTGCTTTTTATTGCATCTGCTATCATCGACTCTACTTGTACAACGCTCTGTTTTTTGTTAAGGACCTTCTCTATTTTAGTCACCCGACTATCTATAACTTTGAAATACTCATTGCATCGTGCTTCATTCTCTTGATCAATTCTCAAATTTGTTATGACCTTAGATTCACAATTAGGACAGTACCAGTGCAATGAAGGAACAGCATGCAAACAGCATATCCTCATGAACTTCATAATAACATCATAATTCGGCTAAGGTCACCTATGCCTGAGGGAGGACGACCTTAGTTTTGATAATAACCATGTCAGTGCTGAAACACTGCATGACTACTGGACGGATGTTACTCTCGGGAAATTGTAATATGATATACGAAGACTGTGATAAAGTTTCCGTATTTAAATAGATACATGATGAGTCTTTGATCATTAAAGTCTTTGCCATCACCGACTTATCCTTAAAAGTGAAAAATCAGAAGATCACAAGAACAACTTTTGAAAATTACATACAAAAATAAGAATACTAAGAAACTCTGAAATTCACAAATTTGTTACACCTATAAGCTATAATGCTTTGCTAGACATCATTTCTGTACGTTTTGCTAGACATCATTTATGTACATGTTCCGTTGACAATTAAATTTTTCGTCAATTTTTTGGAATTTCTTAGGTAATGAATTGTGCTCATTGTTGATTTGATTTTATACTGCTATGAAACTAAGCTCCAAAAAATTATCAAAACTTTCCTTTAATGATTGAACCACGATGTAATAAATGATTTGTATTTCTAGGTTGTGGAGATGACATAACTTTAGATATAAACAACCCTTCAGCTGTCATACAATCACCAAACTATCCTAATATTTACCCCGAGAGACTCCTGTGTCACTGGAATATAAAGGTATGGATAAAAGTGATCTAACCAAGAACAATAAACATAAATGTTTTCAATAACGCCATTTTCAACAATTTTTCAGTTATATCGTGGCGGTCAGTTTTAATGGTGAAGGAAACTTGAGTACCCAGAGAAAACCACCCACCTGTCGCAAGTCATTGACAAACTTTATCACATAATGTTGAATCGATTACACCTTGCCATGAACAGGGTTCGAACTTGCAACGTTAGTGGTGATAGGCACTGATTGCACAGGTAGTTGCTGATCAAACCACCATACGATCACGACCACGATGGTCCCAAAACGAAAAGAAACTAGCCCGATCATTTAATTTACCGTTCTGCTATTTAGATAATGTCCTGCCACTAAATGATTCTATTAAGTTTGGGAGATTTTGTTGATCGCATCTATTTCATTAGGCTTGGGGGAAAAAAGGATTCGACAGATATGAAAAAAAGTCAGATTAATACCCTGTCCTACACCTCGAAATTCAGTGAGGATTGGTTAAGAACGAAAGTTCGTCAAAAGATATTAATTCGGTACTTTCAGTGTGATCTTTCCATGTACATGTAGCAACATTCCATCAGCACCTGCATATGTAGTATATATCTCTCAGTTGATATGATATTCAAGAGCTCGTGGTTCCCATCAGGGTTTCCTTCAAAGTGGGTTGCAGCTCCAAAGAAAGCAAATGAACCAAGGGTTGCTAGTGGTTAAGATGAAGTCATCACTTAGACATTTTTGCGGTCTTCACCATGATTCGGTTACCCGTTTCATATTTTGTCATAAATGACTTATAAATGTGTTTTTAACAAGAGTAACACTACAGGTGCCACTAGTGGAGCAGGAACTGCTTACCCTTCCGGAGCACTTGAATTCACACACCACTAGTGGAGCAGGAACTGCTTACCCTACCAGAGCACCTGAGTTTACACACAGTCTTTAATGGTGTACATGTAGCTGTAGCTCGATATTTAGTTTCTGTGTAGTATTAAGGGAATTCATTGTTTGTCCTTTTGGCCTTGGTATTGTCTGTCCTTCTTCGATTACCGGCTTCTGATTGCCCCTGTAGTATCTTCGAACTCTTCTTAAAGTTATTATTATTTACAGAGTCCAGAAGGAACAAGAATAAGATTACAGTTTGAAGAACAGTTTGGTATAGAACAGAATGGAGGTTGTATTTCATCCATAAGTATTGCCAATCGAATCAGAGGACAACCTGGGATTGAGTAAGTGCATATTGTCAATAGTTGCAATTTTTAAATGAATGTTTTTACTGAATTACTTTAAGGATCTGGACAAGCATGGTAGGCGTGAATGGTCGTTGTTTATGAGCAATCCTTTAGCTATATTATTGCTATAACAAGATGCGTTTTGATGAACCTGCTTTTAGCTACTCTTGACTGGCTCCATTCTGACACATAATGCATATTCCGTCCCAGACAGTCTTTGGTTCACACCTTAATGCTGCATGCTTACTAATTTCATGGTCTAGCATGGCCTGATAGGAGATTGAACACATAAACTACCACACTCGACGTAAGCCTTACTTACTATATTACATCACAAGGCTGTGACATGTGTAGATATAACAATGGTTGGGTACAATACCTTTCACGTGTGTTGATAATAACACACATTCTATATAATTTATTTTAGATTTTGGTGTTGGAGATTAACACTATTTGAATTACCTACTTGGCATAACAGACAAATATGGATTATCTAACAACGATCGATTCTACCCACACAGAAAGTTTAACCAACTCGAGCCCATTCCTTAACATCATCATAACATGTATATTTACCCTGAGATAGATTTTTGTTGATTTTCCGTCTGCATTGACAAGTTTTTTGTTTTCTTTTTTCTCTTTTGTTTTATTTTGTTTTTGTTTTTGGCAAACTTGTACCATACTTTCATTAATATATTTTAAACATACTGTTTGTACTTTCAGATATTGTGGTGACGCTTACCCACAGACAGAGATATCTTTAGATAACTATTCTGGAGTCGTGTTTCATACAGCTTATAATGCACCACCAACTGACTCTTACGGCTTCAAAGCTCTTGTCACTTATATCGAAAGTGAGTTACTGTAAAGTGCACAATTTAAGCAATTTTGTTTGAAAATTAAACCTAAGTGATATTTTGATTATTGTTGATCAGGTCATATTTCTTTTAATCTTTTTAACTTTTTAACTTGCAAAGCGATTAAATTTTACCATGTCATATTTATTTTGCTCTTTCACTTAGTAACTCTTGAGATTTTACACCCTACAAAAAAAAAGTTCTCTTGTCTGCTATTATGGTTCATTTTGTTGTATGTTTTTAGGAAAAGTTTAAGATACCAAAGATGAAGCCAGAAGCCGTAAATCGAAGGACAAACATTGGCTCATATTACATGTCTACATTTATATTAAAACAGTTAACTGGTTTTGGGGAGAACATTTACAGTATTATATTGTTTTGGGGAGAACATTTACAGTAATATATTGTTTTGGGGAGAACATTTACAGTAATATATTTGTATGTATGTCTATTTCACATCTGTTGCTTTCAGATGATTGGTTGGCATATTCTGGTCGAGGTGACGATTACAGAGGAACTGTAAATGTAACAAGGGAGAACAGACCCTGTATGTATTGGGCCGATTCAGCTCTTAAATTTTGTCCTAACAACATGTTTAATTCTCTGTAAGTAACACAAACTTTGTTTGTATTTGTAAATTCTAGCTGATTCATTATTATCATATGTATCTTTCTTTGTAAATGATACACACATGTAATGTAAAACAATAATATGCTTAAACAGTCTAGAAGTGTACAATATACATTTATTGCATGCTGGTGAGGGAAATATAAAAATTTATTCACCCAAGAGTACCATATTCCCCGAGGGCATCGCCCGAGCGGAATATGATACTCGAGTGTGAATAAATTTTCATATTTCCTGTACCCGCATGCTATAAATGTTTTATTATACCGAATGAAACCATGAAAACACATATATGTAAAATACTGCTGGCAAACATGTTCCATTGGAACGTTGTCTCAGATATTTAAAAACCACATAGCCTGCAAATGATGCGTTCCGAGTGCCTCTGACGTTTTCTTGTCAAAGAACGATAACTCTGGCGGGAAAACATGCGAGGCTTCCAAAGTGGTGGAATATGATATTTATTTCACGGAATATGATTTTTGTCCTGTGTGATCATGTGCTCTGATTTTTACCCATTGTCCAATCAAATTAATCTATTTACGGTAATTCATATATGAGGTATAATAATACTATATATCTTTTAGGAACAGATCCAATTCCATTTTTAGCCGAGTTGCAACGAAGTTGCAGTCGGCCTATTATGTTTTGGCGAAAGGCGAGTGGGCGGGCGTATGGATGTTAGCCTATCTTCGTTAATGCGATAGCGCTCTTAGTTTTTGGCCGATCAACATAATTTTTGGTAGGAAGTATCATTACACTATTAATTAGAGCGAATTCGAAATTCAGATTAATCAATTTTTTGTTCTTGCAAAATCATGGTTTTTTATAGAAAAAGTACATATTTTGAGAATTACACATTTCTCTGAAACTACAAAAGATAGAAACTTAATATTTGGTACGGGTGGAGATGTCAATGTGAAGTTGTGCATTCAACATTTTTTATCCCCGGGGCTCAGCACCACCACGCTGGGGAATCTGTTTAAAAAAATGTGACCGAGATCCCCACCCTAAACCATATATATTTATGATCAGGGTGACTAGACAAATTAAATGCATTATAACTCAGGCCCCGGGGTCATACCTCACCCCCTACCCGAAGTGAACTTTTTAATGGTTGAGATCCCCACCCCTAAACCATATATATTTATTATCAGAGTGACTAGGCAAATTAAATGCCATATAGCTGACGCACAGCAGGGGAGGGTCATACCCCATCCCCTATCTGAAGTGAACTTTTTAATTGTTGAGATCCCCACCCCTAAACCATATATATTTATGATCAGAGTGACTAGGCAAATTAAATGCATTATAGCTCAGGCCCCGGGGTCATACCACACCCCCTACCTGAAGTGAACTTTTTAATGGTTGAGATCCCTACCCCTAAACCATATATATTTATGATCAGGGTGACTAGGCAAATTAAATGCCTTATAGCTCAGGTCCCGGGGGTCATACCCCACCCCCTACCTGAAGTGAACGTTTTGATGGTTGAGATCCCCACCTCTAAACCATATATATTTATGATCAGGGTGAATAGGCAAATTAAATGGTCCAAGATTTTGACTTGCAACTGGGCTGTTGCATCTCTGATGCTTTCTCGATTTTTAACTCTTTTAATGGCAATTTTCTTTAACATGAAGAATGATACATTTAGCCAGGCTGCTATTATTTGTAAGCAGATGTTAGGTTTTTGGGATCGTCTAACGGATGTAACGAGATTTGAGGTTGGACACTATGGTGTTTAGGGCACACTACTTATTGAAGCTGGCGAATTGTGTTATTGTGAAAAGACATGGTTTTGCAGTAAATAAATTACAGAAATGTGTAATATATAAATGTCACAGCCCTCTATCAACATTTAGACTTCTTGACTATTTTAATTGTTATATTACTTCATTCACCATATGCATAATGTCTAGGCATACTTTATTCCAGAGCCTGTTTTATCTTCTACACATTTCTAAAAGGGTGACATCTGTTCAACAAAATACTTGTTCATTGTTCATGGATACACAACATCTAAAAAAAACTTACACTGCTTTAATGGATACACAACGTCTAAAAAAAATTACACTGCTTTAATGGAGATACAACACTATACTTACACATACTGGTATAAAAAAGGTTTTTGGTGGGGGTTCACGTTGTTTTTTGTTTTTGTTTGTTTTTATTGTCTTCGTTCTGTGACTAACTCAATGTTGTACCTGTTTCTGTATTGTCCACTCTTTTATTGT
>MJUT01026202.1:490484-513240 GCA_002080005.1 Gigantidas platifrons
TACTTAGTTTTCTGTGTAGCGCTTATTTTTATTTGGGTTTGTGTTACTCAATACTTAGTTTTCTGTGTAGCGCTTATTTTTATTGAGATTTGTGTTGCTCAATATTTAGTTTTCTGTGTAGCGCTTATTTTTATTGAGGTTTGTGTTGCTCAATATTTAGTTTCCTGTGTACCGCTTATTTTTATTGAGGTTTGTGTTGCTCAATATTTAGTTTCCTGTGTACCGCTTATTTTTATTGGTGTTTGTGTTGCTCAATATTTAATTTCCTGTGTAGCGCTTATTTTTATTGAGGTTTGTGTTGCTCAGTATTTAGTTTCCTGTGTAGCGCTTATTTTTATTGAGGTTTGTGTTGCTCAATATTTAGTTTTCTGTGTAGCACTTATTTTTGTTGAGGTTTGTGTTGCTCAATATTTAGTTTCCTGTGTAGCTTATTTTTGTTGAGGTTTGTGTTGCTCAATATTTAGTTTCCTGTGTAACGCTTATTTTTATTGAGGTTTGTGTTGCTCAATATTTAGTTTCCTGTGTAACGCTTGTTTTTATTGGGGTTTGTATTGCTCACTATTTAGTTTCCTGTGTAGCGCTTAGTTTTATTGGTGTTTGTGTTGCTCAATATTTAGTTTCATGTGTAGCGCTTATTTTTATTGAGGTTTGTGTTGCTCAATATTTAGTTTTCTGTGTAGCGCTTATTTTTATTTGGGTTTGTGTTACTCAATATTTAGTTTTCTGTGTAGCGCTTATTTTTATTGAGATTTGTGTTGCTCAATATTTAGTTTTCTGTGTAGCGCTTATTTTTATTGAGGTTTGTGCTACTCAATATTTAGTTTCCTGTGTAGCGCTTATTTTTATTGAGGTTTGTGCTACTCAATATTTAGTTTTCTGTGTAGCGCTTATTTTTACTGAGGTTTGTGTTGCTCAATATTTAGTTTCCTGTGTACCGCTTATTTTTATTGGTGTTTGTGTTGCTCAATATTTAATTTTCTGTGTAGTGTTTTGCAGATCATTGTTTGTTCTTTTTTCTTTCGGTCATTGTATTGGCTGTCCTTTTACCCATTACTATTACTGATTACCCCTAATTTCGTTTCTTAAAATAATCAAATGTAAAGGAGATTACAACAAGGTGAGAGAGGATAGAGATAATTTGGCCCGTGACAAATACTTCAATGGATATTAGAACACAACATTAGAGGAAAACTACAAATATAGATGATATAAAGGAATTCATCTTAGACACAGTACAAAAAAACCCGCATCGGTGATGTAATGGTCTTCGTGGTCTCTCGAGTGTGGTAAATCGTGGGTTCAATTCCCGGTCGGGTCAAACCAAAGACTATGAAATTGGTGTTTGGTACTTTTCCGCTTAGCACGCAGCGTTAAGGAGAAAGAGCAAAGACTGGTTGGCTCGGAATCAGGATAATGTGTCCGGATTGAGCAACATGACTGTTGCTTCAGTGAGCTAGTACGATACTATGAAGATTTCATTAAGCATGTTAGTGTAGTACAATGCGAATATCATCATTATCTCACCGAATGTAAATTGTTCTTGCCATGCTATAGCTAGAAAATTCACGCTCATTTGGCGTTAAACAACAATCACTTACTCACTCTTGTCATTTTTGTAGATTTATGTTTATTATATATTGTATATTCTAATATGAAGTCCTTCAAACGCTTTGAATCCAAACCCGTGGTAAAAATAATATATACCTACACCCATTGTAATTTATGACGTCATCGACAATTTATAATGATGTTTTACCAATTTTTACATATTAGAATCGAAATAATTCATGGTAGCCCGAACCATGAATTATTTCTTAATTATAATATACCCTATCTAGAAAACATCTAAACGTTCTGGTTGTTTTCTTCTCTTTGTCTATTGTTGTAATATGTTTGGACCAGAGACTATAATCTAAAGATTTGTCACCATATTGGTTGGCTGAATGATGAGGTATAATTCATATTTAAAAGTTTTCTTTTAGCAAAGGTTTCAAAATATCAAATCAACAATTAATAAAATATAAGACAGAGAAAAATATACAAATGTTTATATGACTTGAGAATTGTTTTCGTTTGAGACCTGGTCATTTCGATGTGGTTCATCGTTATATTCTCTGAGTGATTGTTCTGATATATTATCATTTCTACTGTTGGTCGTTGAGTCACTCGAATCTTTACTTTTAACATTTGATTTAAAGTGTATCACACGGTTTGATTTTATATTTCCATCCTCTTCTATTTGTTCACTATTGATTTCAAGAAGTTGGTCATTTTGAATAAGATTTTCTCTCTCCCTATCTGTAGATAACGTTTTCTTTTTGTTTATTTTTTCATTCTCCAAGAATTGAAGTCTTGATATCATTTGTTGGACTTTTTCGTATTTTGAACTCCATATTGGATCTTCTCGTGTAGCTATAAACTGATCGTAAATTCTGTCTTCTTCCATCTCTTGTCTTTCTCTCTTCAGATATGAAATGATTCCCACTGTTATTCCCAGCGAATAAAATAAAAGTGTAATAACTATGTACAACAGAGCTTGAAGTTCGTTGTCTTCCTTATTAGGATCTACTGTCGTGTTGAGTGTCGTCGTCTGCGTTGTATTCAGTCTGGCAAACAGCAGAAGACAATCCGTCAGGTTTTTTGGCGCCATTCTGCTTCATTAATTAAAAGTTACCTACAAACATAATTAATATAAAGGTAATGAAAAATATAAGACTGATATGGTTTTTAACGATTTTATACTGGTCTGATAATTAGTATTATTATTGAATTATTACTCGTATTGCTATCTATTATCGCTGTAATTAAATTGAGTTGCTATCATTTCTATAATAAGTAATTATATCTATAAAGTATTAATATAATTTCTTTGTTGTACTTTCCAGCAGAACACAGTAGTACTCGATCATGAATAACGATTATCAGAATATGGAATTACTTGGTGCATATAGCAACACATTCGTGCTTTGTGTATGTGCAGACTTCCAGAAATTAATGAATGAATTATTTATTTAAATTTACAAATAATTAACGTATCACTAATATTTCAACTTAATACTACGGACCAGTAGTTGTACTACTACTCTACAAGACCGTACATTTTCTATTAAGCCCATTTTTTTTAAAGTTACACTGGTGCTAAATACCAACAAACAAAGTTATTGCTATAAAGTCTTAGAATCTTTTTCACGGTGCTGTACCTAGACGGTTACTATCGATTAAAACGGCGCGTCCCAAGTTGCCACCCGCAAATGCGACGGTTACTAAATGTAAAATGGATCGGAATACGGTAAGTACATCTCGTACATTTTTGGAATTTTCCAGTCTATTACATTCTGAAGCGTTCACGGAGCTCCACGTATTCCTGTAAACGAATGTACATCTCTTCTGCTCTATTTTACTGTAATTCGAACAGGACAAGCCATACGAGTCGTTGTGTTTCCCAATTTTCTGTTTTGGATGTTGGTCAAATCCTGATAATTCATTAAAAAAAAATACACAACGATCATTTATTGAGAATATCAATTGTTTGTAAATAAAAAAAATGTCACATATTCTGTTACTCTTTTATTTTCATGAAAAAAAAAACAAGTAACGGTTACTATTGGTTCCGTCCCCGGCTACTATACATTATGTCGCCAACTAATAACATGAAAAATATGCATGTTAATGACTTCAGAAAAAAAAACTGTTATTCACCAAGCTGCGGGTCCGTAGCTCTTATAGGTCTTTTTGATATATTTTTTTGTACCATAATCAGTAAATAGCCGGTGCCATGAATTTGTTACTAGCAATAGTAACCGTAGCCTACGAAATTTTCGTCAGTTCTCTTTAAGTTGTGTTTTTATCCTATTGTGCCAGTTTTGTCATCTTAATTTTTGTTTGATACATTACATTAAGATCTTATATTCCAACTCACGTACCAAATAAGGATAACAACAAAATTACCGAACACCGAGCAATCTTATAAAGGAAAAGTCAAAACTCATAAATCAATAAACAGACAAAATCAGTCAACAACCGGAAAACTGGGAAAACCGCAATGGCCCTGACTTGGTACAGGCATTTCTAAAGAAATGGTGGATTGAATCAGATTTTACGGCGCCAAACCTCTCGCTTTTATTATGGTTCAAATGTTCCGGTTGTCACTATAAGATAAAATAAGATAAGAAAACTTTATTTGAATTCGGTTTTTGTATAACAAAAGCACACATACAAGAACAATAAATGGGAGAAAATCGAATTTACTTACAACCATGAACGACAATGACATTTGAAGCTGACTGTTATCGCTTAAAACTATGCAAAAAACCTTATCTTCAATAATACGACCATTGCAAACGTCAGGCAAACACCTTTAAAATTCCGTACAAAAGAAAGTATAATTGACTGACCTGTAGTTTCTAAACCAGAAGGGATATTTTCAACTTGTCCTGACGAGGACGCCGACATCTTCCGCCGTTAATAACCGTTGCATTTGCGAATAGCAACTTGGGACGCGCCGATTTTACCGATAGTAACCGTCTAGGTACAGCACCGTGTTTTTAACAGTACTCTTTGATATAGTACCAATAGGCAGTGTCGGGTTTAGGACAAATGAGGCCCTGTACTAGTTAGGTTATGAGGCCCCTTACTCTTAGCCCTGAAGGAGGTAGACCCGGTAGGCCTACACAGGCAGTCAGGCATACATGCTCAGGGAATTTTTAAATTTAAAATTGCACCACATAAGCAAATCTCCATCGTAAAAAATATATTTTGGTAGGAAGATGCCCCCTCCCCCCTGCCAACGGGGCCCTGTGCTTAAGCACATCTAAGATCAATTGTAAATCCGACACTGCCAATAGGTATGTGATATAAGTTTATACAGCTTTATTCAGAAACTCAAATACAAGATCTATATATTTTGTTGTCAATGTTCCGGGGTACATAACTGGCACGTGTCGAACTATAAGTGACGACAAAAACATTATACAATGAGAAATTAATATTCGAAGTGAAGTTTTATTTAGACAGATGAAAGTTGCAACATTAACACAAACTTCAAAGGGAACAAAAATGCAACTAAGAGCGAGATAAATCAATGATATAGACAACCTTATACATTGTAATGTAGAATTGATTCGAATGGAGATATTTTACATAATGTGTATCGACCCTTAATTAAAACTATACATTGTATCCAATTGTAAAGATGGCAATACACATCCAATATAACTTACCAGTATTAAGTTACAATACATTTAATCGGAAATCTTCCATTTAAACGACTTTTCATGTAGCCATTCCATTTGGAGGACTATATCATTTATATAGCTGTGATAGATGAGTAACATAACGAGTCATGTTCTGACAGAATGATACCATCAATAGCATATCATGTCCATTAGTAAATAAACTAGAACATCTATTAACAGAATTAATGTAAAATAATATCTCTGAGTATCCTCTCATCAACAAGACCGGGACAGTGTGTAAATGTCTTCCCGAATGACTAGATATCATTTACTTGATTGGTATTGTATGATGGTGCTACACTTATACATGCTAAATATTGAGATCCTCCTATAACTATGACAATGTGTTATTATTTTTATTTTATTTACTAGCTATCTTATTTAGTTTAATAGATATGTAATTTGCATTAAAATGAACAGCAAAAAATACCAGATCATCAGTTCCAAAATCCAATCGAAAAAATACCAGACCATCAGTTCCAAAATGCAATCGAAAAATCATAGACACGGAGGTAGATTCGATACCACTAAATGAAGGACCTCTTACTTTCCTGATTTGGTATAGGCACTTAAATAAAATATTGGATATTGAATATTGAATGTTGAATAAGCTTGTATTTCTGGATGGCTATCAAAAAGGAAAAGTAAAGGCGCTTGTGCTGATGACTCTTCTCTTTCATAGGTGCGATTCTGGAAAACAAGTATATCATGTTTTCTTTTGTTATCAAAGTACTGCATCTGATTTGAACAGAAAATCAATTAAATTGTGTTTTAATAAAATGTAATAACTTTTATAATGTGAATTTATTCATAGACAATTTAACCACAGGGCCTTGTCACTATCCACGTAAATATACTATCAATGCATAAACATGTATGTACGAATTGATATATGTACAATATACATGTATGTACATTGTCGGTAAACTGTGATGCTTTATATGTTTGTATTGTGTATTTTGTATTGTTTTTGATGATAATGCATTTACTGGATTTTATATCAATAAAATAATTTGAATTTGAATTTGAATTTGTAAATATAAAATTTATTTGTACGAGCTTTAGAAACAGACAGAATAGCGAGCCTTCGGCGAGCTTTTCAGGCCTGTTTCGCAGCGAGTACAAATGAATTTTATATTTAACGACAATGTACGTATTTTGTGCTTATCCTGCAATGTCAAAAAAGTCGGAAAACTTGTCAGATTTAAACAAAGACGACAGAAACAAACGTCATTCCTCGCATTTCATAAATGTTATCACTCCACAGTCCGCGTTACATTTGTACCAGTTTCTTATTTGTCTGCGCCCTCCGCTCTACATAGCTACAGGGTACCAGGAGATGTTATTTGTCTATTATACAAATAACATAAAAAATTATTTGTCACCTTTATTGGTATAGTAAAAACGCAGATTGCAGGATAAAGTATATTTACGTGGATAGTGACAAGGCCCTGTGGTTTAACTGACAGTGTAAAGGTGAATAAACATATTAACAATGATATCTTCTTCTGTCATTTAGAGAAAGTTCTGGACATTCAGTGTCAAATGAAATTACGAAAAGTTAGGCTATATTATCCTTTATAAAACTTTCTGGATCAGCCACTGTATCCTCACTTCAGTTTATATTATACAGATATATCATGTTTGGGAGGGGTATTTGCGAAAAATACCAGTCGAGAGACGAACAATTTCCCCAGCCGAATTGCGTTGGAAATTTAGTCTGGTATTTTTCGCAAATACCCCTCCCAAACATGATATATCTGTTTAATTACACCGAATATTATATCTGTTTAATTACACCGAATATTATTTAGAACACTGGCTAAATAAATAATACCTTTTGTTTGTCGTTTTTAGAACCTAACATGATGTATCTGTTTAATTCTACCGAATGATGTTGTAATAACGTTTTACAAATTTTGTTACAAGCATCTCGGTGAAGGGTAAAAACGGCAAATATGATTTTGCAAATACCATGAAAAAAAGTTAAATCTTATGCAAATACACCTACATGAAGTTAGAATTCTGCAAATTTACAATGCAAGGCCTGAATTTGTAAAAAATATCACGGCTATTAATCAATCAGAATCCAGCATTCTTATATAAGGTGTAATTACAGGTTATATCATCTGTTTTATTTGTTCATCTATATATCAGACCCCTGTATACTGGACACGGTTGTCGTACGATTTATCTTTTAAATTTGTGGATATAACCACTTGTTTGAGAAATATTTTGAATAGAAACCATGTTGTATTGTCTAAAATTGGTTACTGTAGTAAAAATATTATGACACCAAATGTTGTAAAAAAAAACCAAATAATTTACCTGAAAGATGAGAAAAATAAATAATTTGACCGTACAGTTTTCAACGAGGATTTTTGGCAAAATTTGAAGACGCAAAAATACCGATTATTCATGTCTAAAAGAAAAAAATAATTTAACTTTTTTCGTGCAAACAAAATTTGGCTGGAGGAAAAGATAACCCTCCCTAAAAATTTAAATGGTAGACCCCTTATCTTGGAGAAGTCTTCAGCTTTCAACTTTACCTTGCGTTATACAGTGAGTGCTCAAATGTTACCGTGGTGAAAATTATCAATAAGCATAGGTGCTGCTAAATTATCTTCATTTCAATACAATAAGCAAGTCATTTCAATGAAAATTTGACACGGAAGAACCACATCAAATGATACAATTTCATCACCCTCTCGTTTTAAGCTGTCAACAAAGTACAATTTATATCTAGCATTTTAACATGGGTGGATATTCACCATTGAAGCAGTCGATATTATATCTTTAATTTTATAGCTGTTAAGTACTATCATGTCAATTTATCAGGCTTCCTAAAGCTTTGTTCTTACAGATCATTACGGTTACTAAATCGTTTTTCTAAGTAGGCATTGTTTTAAAAGGCTTTATCATTGTAGGCTGATCACAATACAGTAATACGTATATATTGATGTTTTATATTGAATTTTCATCCCAATAGTATTGTGTGTGTTTTCCCCCTTCCTTCATGAAATAATATTATCTGATTATAATGTTAGTCTTAGAACACGCAACACATTAGCTATATTAACTAGAGAGACATTTAAAATAAATTGTCAAATAAAAATAAGATATAGATTAACGGTATAAAGCGTGTAGTACAAACAACCACACGATATACACCATCTTTTTAATGATGAAACAAATTCACTTAATGTGATACAACCAGTTTATCTTGAAGATCAAACACATATCATTACTAGCTCCATTTTAAGACAAGTATCCTAATTTTGTATATCATTCGGGAGCCGCTACATTGTATATCAATTTTGACTTGAAAATTGGTTTTGTACGGTTTTATATTTTGTAAAATATTTTGTAACTTATTTCCGTTCGTTATTTGCTTCAATCTTTTCCCTGAATTTCAAACAAGATGACAAAAATGAGTCTTATTCTGAATACTTGTGTTGAAAACCCAAGTTGTCCGTTATAAATGAACGTATATATCCTCATCAATTTTATGTTGAATTAAACCACCTGTTTTTTTTCCTACAGAATCAAATTCTTCCCCTATTTAATAGTGTTTATAATTATATCAATATAATATATATACCATGTAAATATAAAGAAGAAACTTACGATTGACTAGCAGAACATCTCTCTCATTATGATGTTAAACTAACAGTGTTTGTAATTAAAGGTAATTTACATTCCAGACTTCATTTTCTAATAGAGTTGATGATTAACCTGCATTTTTCTTTGTTCTTATATTATAGTAAGTGGCTTACTTTTGAATACACCATACCTATAGTCGTCATATCTATGGGAATCTCTCTGGGTTATAAAAATAGAATACCGGTATATGACTCAACCGGCTTGTGGGACGCCACCCCGCATACCAGGAAACCCGACAGTCGTGCAGGATGACCAGACGCATAATTAATCAACGCCGTCTGGGTGTAACGTAAATCGATGCCTCATGTGGGAGAATACCACACCACTGACGCATAACTACCCCTAGAAACAATTCCAATCGTATTCATTACATCATGGACCTCATCTACGTGGACAGTCAAAACTGCTGCCCATAGGTTCATTCTGATATGTTTATTTGTAGTTCTCGTCATGAGTATAGCCATAATACTTGACGTCAGACAACTATTATAATATTATTACCATAATAACAAAGTTGTACAAGTTAAAAACATGGAGTAACGAAATAAGTTTTTATATATAATTCTGGAGAAAACGGTATTGTTAAAAGAATGGTCTTAGCACATTACATTACTGGACAGATCCGCATGTGAGATGAAACAAAATAAACTACGATCATTTATTTTTTAATTATTATTTTAATAATAGATAAATAAATATACGTTTACTTACCCAAAGAAAATATACATTAATTGAACATCCCTTGAAATAATGCAGAAAAGTAACGAAAACAAGTACTTTTTATCCTATGGTGAATTAATTACAATAATCTGGTTTTAAATTTGTATATCTAACATAGGTACGATGATACTCCTGGGTGGATGCTCTCCCTTTTGATTACTTTGAATTATTGGCACAGTTTTGGAGGAGATATGTAAAGAATCTGACACACAATTGAATTATCGTTTCCAATATCAAGTTAATAGGTCCTGCATGTAAATAATGTATGTACTCACAGCACTAAATTTGATAAAGAAAACTCACAGATCAATACAAAATGACATCAAATATGAAAATTTATTTTGATTGGTCCCGCACCATATTCCCAAGTTAGTTAGTCAGATCAATGTGTCTTCACAAAACAAACATTACTAGTATATTATATTAACGATTTTAAATAACTGTTCATGTATCTATATAGCATTGTCTTTCATATATATAATTATATGAATTATTTTTTTAAAAAGACAGCAGAGGCGTTTGATGAAACTGATGTTACAATTATAAATGATAAATAGTTTGCATAAATTTTAGATGTATATGCTTAATTTTTTTTAGCCGCCACGATATAACTGAAATATTGTTGAAAGTGACGTTAAACACAATAAACCTTCCTACTTAAATTTTTTATCGAAATTTGTGTTAGTGACAACTGCGCATGTATCTTAAAATCGTGCTATAATGAACTTTTATTGAATTACATAAAATGTTCGATTTGGGCATCATTTAGTCTTAGTATGAATAATTGATGGGATCCAGTGGCTATTGAATGTAGACAGTTAATATTTACCTTTAATTAGACGACGCCTGTTTGATCAAGCTAAACAATAGATTCATTTTTTCATTAGATGCATCATTGAATTTTAGATTATATAAATATGTGGTAACAAATATAGATTTACAGAAATGTATCAAAGTAATGTTTCGTAAACGTAATATTACTAAAAGTCGTTAGTCGTCTCCTAATCTTTGGCGTCAAACAACAACACTCTCACTCCACACGGAACTCGCCAATGATTCCATAAAGCTGAATTTTCCGCCACACAAATGTTCTCTGTAATCCTTTCATTTTAATTTACTGTAAGCCATTCTTACAAAACAATATAAACATCTGCACATGGGATAAGTAAAAATGCAAATTGTAAAAAGAAAAAAAAAAAAAAAAAAAAAAGAATTCATTTAGGCATTTCTTCTACACTACGGAAGCTGGGAAGGGCCACATCAGTATTTTTTTTAATATTATATTAGTTATAACAAATTGCTAATATTATAACAAATAGCTTTTTACTCTAGTATTTGTAATACATGTTCAGATGAAGTTGATGACGCATGTATTAATGGTGGATTGTGTTATAAAACATCATCATTTATTTAGATGAATTAAATCTTACACAGAATAACATTCAATTGGTCAAAATAGTATTGGTTGAATTCATTATTAAAATAAAAAACGAAAATTTGTCTGTTTTTATAACCTTAAACACAGGGTATTTTGCAAATCAATGATATAACTAAAACAAATTAAGACACTATAAGAAATGTTACATTTTTAATATATTGCGTACGACTCGTTTCTGGAATAACCTTCATAAGGTACACTCATAGTCAAAAGATTGAAAAGCTAAATATTTTAGAAGTCTTTGAGAGTAAGTTACCCAAAGAGTAACTGTAATTCCCCAATATCATTCACACAGTTACTGCAAAAATGATCAAATTCTCCATTTATAGATTGTCCCTGCTGGGTCTCTTCAGAACCAATCTGTACCAGTTGTATCTTATAATTACACCAAACTTTGAACTAGAAGAAGGTATTGCGGGGCTTTGTTGTTGAAGAATACTTAAGGTCATCTCACTCTGATAGTAATATACCAAAAACTCCCGAGTTTGGAGTTTAAATTTCACAACTCGTACATTGCAGTTTGTATTCAGACTTTTTACAACTCTTCGTCTTCCGAGTACTAAATCATTAAGTCATGGATTTTTAAAGTATCATCTCATCTTTCAAAAAGTTTTTATAAAGATATCAATACCTTGTTGAAAAGTCTTATGGCGACATATGCTATTGGCAATTATATTTTGGTTCATAATTGATCACTGATTCTGTATGATGTTTACTTGGAAGCCTTCTGTATTACTTAATATTTAAATGATGGCTAAGACCACGACTCTCTTTAATAGAACTAATATTATGATGTTTACCTTCTGTATTACTTAATATTTAAATGATGGCTAAGACCACGACTCTCTTTAATAGAACTAATATTATGATGTTTACCTTCTGTATTACTTAATATTTAAATGATGGCTAATACCACGGCTCTCTTTAATAGAACTAATATTATGATGTTTACCTTCTGTATTACTTAATATTTAAATGATGGCTAATACCACGGCTCTCTTTAATAGAACTAATATTATACATATGACAACTTATGTGTCACGAAGAGTGAATATATTATTTTGTAAATTTCAAGATTAGCACTCAAGTATTCTTAGCCAGAACCCTGATCACCAAGTATTCTTAGCCCGAACCCTGATCACCAAGTATTCTTAACCAGAACCCTGATCACCAAGTATTCTTAGCCAGAACCCTGATCACCAAGTATTCTTAGCCAGAACCCTGATCACCAAGTATTCTTAGCCAGAACCCTGATCACCAAGTATTCTTAGCCAGAACCCTGATCACCAAGTATTCTTAGCCAGAACCCTAATCACCAAGTATTCTTAGCCAGAACCCTGATCACCAAGTATTCTTAGCCAGAACCCTGATCACAAAATTATACTAAAATTGTACTCATATGTGGAAAACACTCCATGATCGTATGATTACAATAAGGGGTGAGGTTTGTGTCCATTAAACTAGTTTAACCGCACCCCCTTTTTATTGAAGTGTCTGTATCAAGCCAGTAGAGCGAGCGATCATGTATAAATGTGCGTTAAGGCTGTCGATTTACCCTGTCGAGTTTACCTAAGACTGTCGAGTTTACCTTGGTTTCTATGATTTTCTCATTACATTATTAACTATTCTATCGGTGTGTTATTTTCTGATTACATTATTAACTATTCTGTCGGTGTGGTATTTTCTGATTACATTATTAACAATTCTGTCGGTGTGGTATTTTCTGATTACATTATTAACTATTCTATCGGTGTGGTATTTTCTGATTACATTATTAACTATTCTATCGGTGTGGTATTTTTTTATTACATTATTAACTAGTCTGTCGGTGTGTTATTTTCTGATTACATTATTAACTATTCTGTCGGGGTGTTATTTTCTGATTACATTATTAACAATTCTGTCGGTGTGGTATTTTCTGATTACATTATTAACTAGTCTGTCGGTGTGTTATTTTCTGATTACATTATTAACTATTCTATCGGTGTGTTATTTTCTGAGTACATTATTAACTATTCTGTCGGTGTGGTATTTTCTGATTACATTATTAACTATTCTGTCGGTGTGGTATTTTCTGATTACATTATTAATTATTCTGTCGGTGTGTTATTTTCTGATTACATTATTAACTATTCTGTCGGTGTGTTATTTTCTGATTACATTATTAACTATTCTGTCGGTGTGGTATCTTCTGATTACATTATTAACTATTCTGTCGGTGTGTTATTTTCTGATTACATTATTAACTATTCTGTCGGTGTGTTATTTTCTAATTACATTATTAACTATTCTGTCGGTGTGGTATTTTCTAGTTACATTATTAACTATTCTGTTGGTGTGTTATTTTTTATTTATAATATTATAGTACACTCTACAAGGTATCAAAAGTAATTAAACAAGAATATATCTTTTCTTTGAAATAAAAATTGGTAAAATGGTAAGCATGGACATGTTACCAAGAAAAATTTGGTGTATTTTTCTTTATTTCTTTATATTTGATAAAGGACATAAAATTCAGAAACCACCATTTAAATCTTATAAATATACTACCAAAAACATTTTTCTCACGAAAATAAATGGAACTGAGGTGTCAAATTGAACATCTTTTGTAATGAATTTATAAACTCATTTAGTCATTATCTATAATTGTGTCAGAAGATGGTCTCTTTTAGATATGTATTGTATGGCAATAATCTTCATGTGTCTATGAAACTGAGTTTTTTCTCTGTACTTTAATTTTTCTAGTGATATCTGTAACTATTAGTAAACAAGATAATGACCCTAAAATATTCAAATTCAAATACTTTATTGGGTAAAGCACAGGAGATCACATGTATTTGCGTAATCCTATACAATCGCAAACATACAAGGACATAGAATATATACAAGTAATTGTAGCTAACTTATAATCTTAAATTATAAAAGCAGTATTAGGAAGAAGACAAACTGTTACCTTTAAATGTTTCTCTTTTGGTGAATGATTCTTTGATAAATAAACAGATATCTTTGGTATCTTGAGGATTAATAGGGTTTATTGTTTGTAATAATAAGTCATCCTCTGTAGAATTTTGTGAATTTTTGAAAATAGATTGAAAACTTTCTCTAATGCAGTTATATAAGGGACAATAAAGGAGAAATGGTTTTCATTTTCAACTTGGTTAAGGCAATATTTGCAATATCTCTCTTCAGCTGGGGTAAAATAAATGAAACAATTAATAAATCAATTATAGCTTGTAATTTAGTGTTTGTAGGATTTGCTAATTTTATTTATTATATTATTATAAAACTTTTATATACTTTTATGTTAGTTTAATATTAGTTCCTACAAAGATCACTTTCTATCTTCTGATATCATACTTGAAACACTTCATGAACCTCCTGCTTCATAAAAAATTAACAGAGAAACACGTTTTCCCCCAGAATAAAGTAAATTAAATTTGCTGCAACATGGGACATGGAGTCAGTATTTATCACCACACATGTAGTATATATCTCTATTTAAACACGTAAAAACCTAATAAAGTAACTTAAACATGATTATTGCATGTGTCTCGTAGCTATTATATTAAATAAAACCTCTCATGGGAATGTGTGATCATCCATCACTTTATATATTCTGGGTAGGCGTTTCAATATGTTTTAATCAATCTGAACTAAAAATATGTTCATAACAAAGTTTTTTTTGTCTACGATGCACAATTTGTTTTCGAGTTTATAGATTAATGGTTATTACAAGTTGTGGTATACAGTCTGAGCTATCGTCGGAAGCAAGCGAGAGATGTGATTTTAATCCGATTGTATGTACATGAGCTATATCACCTCCCATTCCATGCTTAGGCTAGCATCCGTCGTGTATGCAACTCATACAAAACCAGTATTAAAACAATATGCTCTAAATGTCAGCATTTCTCTATGTGCTCTAAAGGTCAGCATTTCTCTATGTGCACTAATTGTCAGCATTTCCATATGTGCTCTAAAGGAAGGTCAACATTTCTCAATGTGCTCTAAATGTCAGCATTTCTCTATGTGCTCTAAAGGAAAGTATTTCTCTATGTGCTCTAAAGGTAAGTATTTCTCTATGTGCTCTAAAGGTCAGTATTTCTCTATGTGCTCTAAAGGTAAGTATTTCTCCGTGTGCTCAAAATGTCAGCATTGCTCAATGTGCTCTAAAGGTCAGCATTTCTCTATGTGTTCTAAATGTCAACATTTCTCTATGTGTTCTAAATGTCAGCATTTTTCTATGTTCTCTAAATGTCAGCATTTCTCTATTTGCTCTAAAGATAAGTATTTCTCTATATGCTCTAAAGCTCAACATTTCTCTATGTGCTTTAAAGGTCAGTATTTCTCTACATGCTCTAAAGGTCAGTATTTCTCTATGTGCTTTAAAGGTAAGTATTTCTCTATATGCTCTAAAGGTCAATATTTCTCTATGTGCTCTAAAGGTCAACATTTCTCTATGTGCTCTAAATGTCAGCATTTCTCTATGTGTTCTAAATGTCAGCATTTCTCTATGTGCTCTAAATGTCAGCATTTTTCTATGTGCTCTAAAGATAAAAAATTCTCTATGTGCTCTACATGTCAGCATTTCTCTATGTGCTCTAAAGGTCAGCATTTCTCTAAGTGCTCTAAAAGGTCAGCATTTCTAAATGTGCTTTAAAGGTCAGCATTTCTTTGTGTGCTCTAAAGGTCAGTATTTCTCTATGTGCTCTAAATGTCAACGTTTCTCTATGTGCTCTAAAGATCAGCATTTATCTATGTGCTCTAAAGGTCAGCATTCCTTAATATGCTCTAAAGGTCAGCATTTCTTAATGTGCTCTAAAGGTCAGCATTTCTCTGTGTTCGAAAGGTACGTATTTCTCTATGTGCTCTAAAGGTACGTATTTCTCTATGTGCTCTAAAGGTCAGCATTGCTCAATGTGCTCTAAAGGTCAACATTTATCTATGTGCTCTAAAGGTCAACATTTCTCTATGTGCTCTAAAGGTAAGTATTCCTCTATGTGCTCTAAAGGTCAGCATTGCTCAATGTGTTCTAAAGGTCAACATGTCTCTGTGTGCTCTAAAGGTCAACATTTATCTATGTGCTCTAAAGGTCAGTATTTTGATATGTGCTCTAAAGATAAACATTTCTCAGTGTGCTCTAAAGGTCAGCATTTCTCTATGTGGTCTACAGGTCAGTATATCTCTATGTGCTCTAAAGGTCAGTATTTCTCTATGGGTTCTAAAGGTCAGTATTTCTCTATGGGCTCTAAAGGTCGGATTTTCTCTATGGACTCTAAAAATCAGCATTTCTCTATGTGCTCTAATTGTCAGCATTTTTCTATGTGCTCTAAGAATCAGCATTTTTGTATGCGCTCTAAAGGTTAGCATTTTTCTATGTGCTCTAAATGTCAGCATTTTTGTATGTGCTCTAAAAAATCAGGATCTTTCGTTCCATGCATGGCATCCGTCGTGTATGAAAATCATACAAAACTGAGATTAAGACCACGATATTTAAAGCAATTTTTTCAATCTCGGTTTAGTAAAATGTAAAGGGTTTATATAACACCCATCCCCATTTATCAAAGGGTTTTATGTACCACCCCCGTTTTGAAGGGGGTTTTATGTAACATCACCCTTTTTGTTAAGAGTTTTTTTTGTAACAACGCCCGTTTTGTAAAGGGTTTTATGTCAAATCGCCCATTTTGTACGGTTTTAGGTTACAATCCCCCTTTGTAACGGGCCTTTTGCAACACCCCTGTTTTGTAAGGGATTTTATGTACCCCCGTTTCA
Source organism: Gigantidas platifrons (assembly GCA_002080005.1). NCBI lineage: Eukaryota > Metazoa > Mollusca > Bivalvia > Mytilida > Modiolidae > Gigantidas > Gigantidas platifrons. The sequence continues at coordinate 507,309 of MJUT01026202.1, forward strand.
TAAAGGATTTCATGGAAAATTCTCCCGTTTTCTAAGGGGATTTATTTAACACTCCCCGTTTTGGAAGGGTCTATATGTAGCACTCCCGTTATGAAAGGGGTTTTATGACCCCCCCCCTCCCCGTTTCGTAAGGGGTTTTATGTAACAACACCTGTTTTGAAAGGGGTTGTATGTGATATCACTCCTTTTGTAATGGGTTTATGTAACACCCCATTTTAATAAAGGGCTTTATGTAACACCCCCATTTTGTAAACACTTTGTGAGCGATTGCTATTTAACGCCAACGCAGCAATTTTTCAGCTATATCATGGCGAGAACAAGTTAATTTTCATTGATGATGACATCCGCTTTGTACTACACCAATACGCTGAGTTAGAATTTGATTTTTGTAGTACTAGTTCACTGAAACAACAGTCCGTGGGTAGACATGTCGCTCCACTTGGACACGTTATTCTGATTCCGAGCTAACACGTCTTTGCTCTTTCTCCTTAATGTTGCGTGTTTAGTGAAGAAGCAACAAATAACAATTTTATAGTCTTTGGTTTGACCCGACCGGTGTTCGAACCCACGACCTACCGCACTCGACGCCACAGGGACTCGGTTAATGGACATATTTTTTTTAATTATTTTTTTTAAATTATTTTACGTGTTTTTCCTATTTACTGTCTGTTTTTATTAAATCATTATCGTTAGCACCTAGATTTTCACAGTCAATGTGCAATATACTATCAACATCCATATAATAGTATATTGCACATTGACTGTAAACATGAAAATCTAAGTGCTAACGATAATGATTTAATAAAAACAGACAAAACACGTAAAATAATTAAAAAAAAATAATTAAAAAAGATATGTCCATTAACAGAGTCCCTGTGCTCGACGCGAGCACGCTAACCCGCCGATTACGCCATCGATGCGGTTGTAAAGACTTTTATGTAACACTCCCGTTGTAAAGACAATTATGTAACACTCCCGTTGTAAGGGGTTTTATGATACAACCATTAGTTTTGAACGAATTACGTTGCACATTGATAACAAACCGAAATCACTTCCCTATAACAATGGGCATAGGAATCCAAGCCCTCGAATACCCCCCCCCCCCGTCAGGGCTATATTGTAAACATAAAGTAGAATATCAGTCTTATAATATGAATTAATTCAATATGACCCATTATTTCAAATTCCATCCTCCTCCACTCCGTCAATATGTTTAGGGGGGGGGGGGGGTGGAAACGACGAAGAGTTATCGCCCATAACATCGTGTATTTCTTGAAGTATGAATGCTCAGAAGGGATTACAGTTTTTGAAACAAGTTGTAGATGCCAGTGTAAAGACGAGATGCTTTGAAAGTGTCTTAAGAAACGTGAGTACTGAATAATATATCATCAGCACATGGAATATGACAGCACTATATTTCTCAACTCAAATGTTTACAATCGTGAAGTGTGATGTAAGGGAGATAATTTAAAAGATTTTATATCCAGTATCAAATGGGGTAACTATTTCATGTTATTGTACATGTTTGTGTTTGCAACACGATATTATGATATGAATCCAAGGATGACGACAGATCACGAGTCCAATTATGGCAATTGTATACTTAAAACTACGTTTCTAAAATTAGAACTGGATTAATATGATTACCACAACTTTATAAAGTTATCATGATCAATTATTAAAAAATATGATCACATTCTAGAGGCTGGAGGCTGTTAATAATGAACAATTATAATATAGAAAAAAGATCATTAAAATGATATTAAAACTGGATAAAAAAAATCACAAATTGGTCTTGTACAATAAATAAAAAAAGAAAAGAAATAAAATTGGAAAAATATCTTAAAACGAAAAAAAAACGTTAAAAAAGGATGATGTGTATTTATCTAAGAATTACTTCTACTGAGAGGAATATCATTATTTCAAGAACAAATATTTATGTTTATTCCTGTGCATATTTTGTTTGCTACAGTTTTCATTCTTTATGGACGATTTGGGTACACGGCATTAAGAGAGAGAGAAAGGGAGGGGAGAGAGATTTAAATAGAGTCTCAAATGGACAAAAACGAACAAGATCATCATTAAAGTCTATATAAACCAGGAAAAGACGGCCTACAAAACACATCCTTGATATTTGACAAGAACATCCTTTAATATTTCACAAGAACATCATTAAAGTCTATATAAACCAGGAAGTATTGGCCTACAACAAACACATTCTTAATATATCTAGGAGTTAAATCATTTATATTGCACTGCAGACAGGAAATCATGTAGACTAGTAACTGTAATTAGAAATCATGTTGTATCATACAAGAAATTTAATAATAAGTTGAATGATTTTGACTTTTATAAAGGTGGAGGTTGTGGCTGGTGGTAATGGGCAATGTGTTTGTGAAATGACAGTCACAGAGGACGACCAAAACAGAGGTGGTACACTCCATGGTGGCATGACTGCAACCTTAGTAGATGCTGTCTCAACATGGGCACTTCTGTCTTCTGAAAAACAGGTGGCAGGAGTCAGTGTAGATATGGGTATTTCGTAAGTATTGAATCATTGAATGGTTGAACTACAAATTGTGGTGTCTACTTTTCAACTTTACTTGCCACACAATTTTGAAACGTCAGTCCAAAGAATACACTACCAGATGCACTTTCATGGAGGAGTGTTTACAGTACACCCTATTATGCCCTATTTGTATAATCTAGAGTACCCTACGTATTTTCATAATCGGAGATCTATTTAATGCAGAAAAGCATATCCCGTTTTACCAGGTTAAATTGCCTTTGTTCTACGGAATATACTAATAGGTCTTCTATTGATTATAGATAATAATCTATATTTGATTGTGTATTATAGAAAACAATTCAGAAAAAATATATTATTGTGAGATGTTTGTCCCATATGGTTTTTTTTTCTTCAGAATGACCCATTAACTAGAAATCAAATTATTGCACGGAAACCATTCTGTCTACAGACAGACAACTACGACAACGCCATACTATAATACGACCGCAAAATATTTTTTTCGGTCATATAAAAACAACAGTGTTCAACATAGTAAATATAACACGTGGTCGACATAACAATATGAACATCTCACCCACATAGTTATAAGACATCCAATTATATAGGCCGAGATCAGCGGATTCACCCCAAGTTTGCTCACACTTGTAACAATTCGGCCATTCTCGCTATGTCCACCAAATAAATTATTTGATGAGAAGTGATAATGGCCGAGTATGAGTTGTTTGCCCCTTGACAGTCCATTTGAGTGAGTGAGTGATTGTTGTTTAACGCCTATTCAGCAATTTTTCAGCTGTATCTGGCGAGAACAAGTTAATTTTCAATGAGATGATGATGGGGTCCGCTTTGTTCTAGACCAACACGCTGAGTTTGATTTTTATAGTGCTAACCCACTGAACCAACAGTTCGTGGGTAGACATGTCGCTCCACTCGGACACATTATTCTGATTCCGAGCCAACCAGTCTGTGGTCTTTCTGCTTAATGATGCGTGCTTAGCGGAGAAGCAACAAATACCAATTTTATAGTGTTTGGTTTGACCCGACCGGGGCTCGAACCCACGATCTACCACACTCGAGGCGAGCATGCTAACCATTACGCCGCCGATGCGGTTGACAGTCCATTTGATCTAACATGGATGAAATGTTATTAACCGATTTATTTGAAAGAATGTAAAATGAAATATTAAAAATCAATTGAACAAATATCTCCCAGTAAACAAGATGTATTTTCTCTAATAACAAAAATAGCAATGAAAGCCAAACATTGATAAGCGACCTCTAGTGGGATGTCAAATAAAAACATGATGGCTCCCATGGGGATATTAATCAAATAATTACTTTTTGAAGTTATATAATTATTATATTTTATAATGATAACAAAATAATTAAAAATCATAAACTGGTAATAATTTGTTTATCATTTTAAGGAAGAGCCTTAATGGTTTTTGTTTTTTAAATTGTTTTAATAGCTGTTAGAAACGTTTACATTATTGTAATCCAGAACCAGTTCTATAATTTTAAATTCGAATGTATCAATGAGTTAATGTTAGGAAGACAATGTTTCCTCTTTTCCTGGTGGAAGAGTTGATAAACGTGCTTGTACAGAGTTCGGGGGGTCTTGGGTTTGATCTCAAGTCGAGACAAAACTAAAAATCATGAAATTACTACCTACTGCTTCTTCAATAAACACACGCAATCTCTAATGTAATAAAAAGCCTAACTGAAAAGGCTACAATCAAACTTGTAATGAAAATTGTACTAAGGGACTCCCATTTATCACCTAATGTAATATATTTTATTATAAAATAAACTATTTTGTAAAGAATTTGTGTTGCAGATAATAAAAAAAAAATATGAAAAAATTATTCAACAGAATTAATCAGAGAGATGATTTAATCATTGCCAATTTCCACTTTTTGCTGTAATTTTCCATTATGAGTAGAGGGACCGTTACATGTCAGCTAGTGTTTTGAGTAGAGGGACCGTACATGTAAGATAGTGTTATAAGGAAAAGAACATGTTAAATAAAGGCAATACACTTGAAATAATAAAGAAATGTGTATTGGAAATAAATCTGAAAGCAGAAAATAAAAAAAATTAAAAAAAAACTTCGGGCCAAATATTAAAGCTAAAATGACTCGTACATTTCCTTTACAGGTATATGAAAGCGGCCAAGGTAGGAGACGAAATAGTTATCGATGCGAAAACATTAAAACTTGGAAGTCGACTTGCATTTTTAACTGTTGATATAACAAAGAAATCAGATGGATCGTTATTGGCTCAAGGAAAGCATACAAAATATATAGGACAATAAAAAATTGGAGAACAACCAAAGAAAGTTTCAGGGGAAAATATGCAAATGATGTTTTATCATTCGTGACATTCATGTGTGTGCAATTAACTGAAACGGCTGTCATCACGAGGAAGAACGGATGTGCCACAGTTATGACAAACACATTTTTATGTTAATTTTATATTTTATATGTTAAAACAACAATTCGATGTACATGTATGTTCTAAGTGACTGGTCTTACTAACATTTTCTAGTGGCAAGACTATCCATAATCATCTCTAATAGCCTTGCTTTTTATCAGTGCCTTTATAGTATTGACAATTTCAAGGATATGACGAAAGCTCCCTTAAACCTACAACACATTTCTAAAATATCTCATTCTCTAAGGAGTATATATTGTGGTCATCCGAGGGAGTAAATATAGTCGTCATTCCAGGTAGTAAGCATGGTGGTCATTCGAGAGAGTAAACATTGTGGTCATTCGAGAGAGTAAACATTGTGGTCATTCGAGGTAGTAAACATTGTGTTCATCTGATGGAGTAAATATTGTAGTCATTCAGAAGTCAACATTGTGGTTATACGAGATAGTAAACATTGTGGTCATTCAGAAGTCAACATTGTGGTCATTCGAGGTAGTAAACATTGTGGTCATTTGAGGTAGTTAACATTGTGGTCATTGGAGATAATAAACACTGTGGTCATTTGATGGAGTAAATATTGTGGTCATTCAGTGGAATCAACATGATGGTTATACGAGGTAGTAAACATGGTGGTCATTCGAGAGAGTAAACATTGTAGTCATTCGAGAGAGTAAACATTGTAGTCATTCGAGAGAGTAAATATTATGGTCATTCGAGAGAATAAATATTGTGGTCATTCAAGGTAGTTAACATTGTGGTAATTCAAGGTAGTTAACATTGTGGTCATTCGAGAGAGTAAATATTGTGGTCATTCAAGGTAGTTAACATTGTGGTCATTCGAGAGAGTAAACATTGTTGTCATTCAAGGTAGTCAACATTGTGGCCATTCAAGGTAGTCAACATTGTGGTCATTCAAGGTAGTCAACATTGTGGTCATTCAAGGTAGTTAACATTGTTGTCATTCAAGGTAGT
>MJUT01026202.1:513699-532184 GCA_002080005.1 Gigantidas platifrons
AACATTGTGGTCATTCAAGGTAGTTAACATTGTGGTCATTCAAGGTAGTTAACATTGTGGTTATACCAGGTAGTCAACATTGTGGTCATTTGAGGTAGTAAACATTGTGGTCATTTGAGGTAGTAAATATTGTGGTCATTCGAGTTAGTAAACATTGTGGTCATTTGAGGTAGTAAATATTGTGTTCATTCGAGGTAGTAAACATTGTGGTCATTTGATGGAGTAAATATTGTAGTCATTCAGAAGAGTCAACATTGTGGTCATTCGAGGGAGTAAATATTGTAGTCATTCAGAGGAGTCAACATTGTGGTTATAATAATAATAATAATATTTTATTAATCCAATCATTGTCCCACAGGGGGCAGTTACATAAATATATCAATTATGATTAATACAGTAGACAGTACATTGCTATAAAAAGTAAATGTCAATAATTTTAATTGATAGTATACTCAGTAGTGATACAGTATATGTGGTACTATTGTACCTGATCTCTGCCAAAGTGCAATCCAGGAAATTCAAAGAAACGATACCAACAAAAACATAAATAAAAAAAGTAATCCTTGTAATGCAATTTTTTTAGGTTATATGAGGTAGTAAACATTGAGGTCATTTGTAGGAGTAAATATTATGGTCATTCAGAGGAGTCAACATTGTGGTCATTCGAGGTAGTAAACATTGTAGTCATTTGATGGAGTAAATATTGTAGTCATTTGATGGAGTAAATATTGTAGTCATTCAGATGAGTCAACATTGTGGTTATACGAGGTAGTAAACATTGGGGTCATTTGATGGAGTAAATATTGTAGTCATTCAGATGAGTCAACATTGTGGTTATACGAGGTAGTAAACATTGTAGTCATTTGATGGAGTAAATATTGTAGTCATTCGAGGTAGTAAACATTGTAGTCATTTGATGGAGTAAATATTGTGGTTATACGAGGTAGTAAACATTGTGGTCATTCAGAGGAGTCAACATTGTGGTCATTTGATGGAGTAAATATTGGGGTCATTTGAGGTAGTAAATATTGTGGTCATTCAGAGGAGTCAACATTGTGGTTATACGAGGTAGTAAACATTGGGGTCATTTGATGGAGTAAATATTGTGGTTATACGAGGTAGTAAACATTGGGGTCATTTGATGGAGTAAATATTGTGGTTTTACGAGGTAGTAAATATTGTAGTCATTTGATGGAGTAAATATTGTAGTCATTCAGAAGTCAACATTGTGGGTATACGAGGTAGTAAACATTGTGGTCATTCAGAAGTCAACATTGTGGTCATTCGAGGTAGTAAACGTTGTGGTCATTTGATGGAGTAAATATTATGGTTATTCAATGGAGACAACATTGTGTCATTCGAGGTAGTAAATATTTGTGGTTATTCAAACCATATACCACTTGTATAATTTATTTCTTTATCAAAAGACTTAGTATAGTGACACATTCAATAACCAGTTGTGACTGTCTTCTTCAGCATTATCTTGTAGTTCTACAGTTAATATTATATAAACACTAGATTATTGAAATGTAATTGATTTCGAAAGTTTTAAAGTGTTTGGGTCGACATCCCATAAAGACTAATGGACAGACGTGCCATACACCGGGAAGATGAACAGGCATAATTTAACCACCAACACGACGTTATTCTTATTACATGTATAAAAACAACTGACATAATGTTAAAACAGGAAAACCCGTCAAACACAAAACGTATCTCAGCTTTAGCGTGCTTACCTGATGATCCTTACATTACTACACCATGGCTTGTCTGTTTTAATGACTTAAATGGATTCTAAAAGTTAATAGTAACCGTGTTTTTTTGTTTTTTTTTGTTTTTTTTTTACATTTTAGAAATGAATGCTTGCTCACAGTGAAGAATACGTTAACATATATATCCATAAAGAAAAATCTATAAAAGAAATAAAACTTCAACAGCCGTATGTAGTTAATGTTATTTCTTTCGATTTATTTGCGAAACAATAGACGAGGCGTCTAGAAAATTGGACGATAGTCTATTGATTTTAAAAAACGATTTACGATTTAAATGCAAATTTCAATAAAAACAAAATTATGTTAAAACAGATATGCTGAACAGGTGTAAGGAATATCTATCGGCAATGGTTTTCTCTCGTATCCGAGTGAGTGGGTGATAGTCCAGTCAATCTATGAGAAAAATAGCCGAACCGGGAACAAATTGCAAAAGAATTTCTAAGTGGTGTTTTAGCAACTTTACTGCATCCCCTTTAACAGAAAAAAAGTCGCCATGGATATATTGAGGATTAAGTATATTTTTTAGGCTTTATAATTTGGTACATTTTTACCCTTTAAAGGGAGATAATTTCTTCAGTTCTGTAGTACAACTTTGCATATTAAAATATTGACGTCTATTTTTAAGCATATCTTCAGAAACAAATGGGGTTTTGTTTTAAATACCATACTTGAATAAAATTACAATATGATGATACACATGGCAATGTGCAGTTACCATGGCAACAAGGAGAACTCCGAAGCAACGGTAATCCGTTTTCACCTTTAAAATGTCATATTTTTATCATTTGCTCTTAATTTGCTTGGCCATTTGATTTTAAAAGTAGAGCAAATTATGTATGGGGGGTCTTCTATAATGATTCCTCATTCTTTGTCTTCGACACTATACAATTTGTGAACTCTAATACTAGTAGTGCACGAATAACCAATCATACGAGTGATTCAGTTGTCATTGAACTTATTTTTCTGACAGCATGGTATTACATGAAAAAAATAAAATAAATGTATTTAATTTGGAAAATTTCTTCTGAAATCCCGTGAAATCAATAAGCAATGCAGAGGCATATGAAACAGGACGGGGGGGTGGGGTCTTCAAGGATTGCTCTTTGAATTGTTCGGCATAGTTAATAATAAGTGGAAATTTAGCATGGAATTAATAAATACACAGTTAACTAAGATGCTTTTATGTAGTTCGATTCCCAAAGACCCCTTTGTGCTTGTCAGTTCTTGAAATTTCCACCTTTTCCAGTCATGACTTGAAGATTCCCACACACACTTTTACGCTTGTTCCCACTCTCCGGTACACTTCTGAAGCTTGCCCCTTCACTTTCTTGTCCATTTTTAAGCCCCCCCCCACTTTCCGGTCCACTTCTACGCCTCTGTAGCGAACAATGTAGTCGATTAAAAAATCTCCATAAAAAACTACTGCTGATGCTCGTATCGGTTATTAATGTAAGATATTATTATAACCTCCCGTTTGAAATGTAAAACAAAATTACTGCATCAGTAGTCTCGGAAGAACTTTTGCTGGGACAAAATAACCCAGGCCTTATATGCCGAAACAATGACGTGCTGGTCTAGTCAATCTCCGTAAAATTATGACAAACATTCTGAACCTGGAGCGATTTAACAAAGATATCATAAGATTGATTGATTGATTAATTATTGCTTAACTTCCAATGGCCAAGAGAAAAGGTACAAAAGGACAAGCAACGATCTACAAAACATACATATAGAACTAAATATCGAGTAACATGAACCCCACTAAAAACCGAGTGTGAACTCTGTTGCTCCGAAAGGGTAAGCAGTTCCTGCTCCACTAGTGACACCCGTCGTGTTAATCTAGTTACAAACCTGGTGATAAGTCATGAACGAGGAAAGGACCGGGAAGTGTTTACGACAAGTGGAACATATCCATGGTCATTTGTGACACAGTGATCTCATAACGGGCAACCAAGTCATGGTGGCGACCGTAAAACTTTCGAAGTGATGACTTCAACTTAACTAAGAGGAACCCTTGGTTCAGCAACCTTCTATCAAGGAAATCCTGATAGGAACCACCAGCTCTAAAATATTCACAGTTGCGAATACATGTAAGCAACAATAAATTGCAAATTGGAAGGTATGTGTGTGATCCTATGATGGATCTTTGCATGTCATTTTGGAACATCCTACATAAATGGGGAATTAAAAGACGTGACAATCTATGTTTACGCACCATATATGTCGCATCTCAGTAGTTTAATAAATTATCAGGACCACCTCAGTAGTTTAATAAATTATCAGGGCCACTATATACCGGTACTTTATTTCGTCTCGGCCATATGTATTTACAATTTGTTGAACAATTATCCTAAGATCATTTTATGACATATATTTTGATGTCCTAACTTTGTGACAAATATTAAGACCTGACGTAGTATAAGACAGCTTTTGGAGTGAGCGAGTGAGTGAGTGAGTGATTGTTGTTTAATGCTAATTCAACAATTTTTCAGCTATATCATACTGAGAACAAATTAATTTTCAATGAGATGATGGTGAGGTCCGCTTTGTACTAGACCAACAAGTTGTATTTTTATAGTGCTAGCTCACTGAAACAACAGTCCGTGGGTAGACATGTCGCCTCACTCTGACACATTGTAAATTAGCCAACCAGTCTTTGCGTTTTCTCCTTAATACTGCGTGCTTAAAGGAGAAGCAACAAATGCCAATTTCATAGTCTTTGGTTTGACTCGATCCGGGTTCGAACGCACGATCTACCGCACTCGAGGCGAGCACGCTAACTATTACACCACGTCCACTGTTGCGGTTAGGTAAGCATACTTGGGACAAAGATTTGTCGTAAGACCATCATAAGACATGATTTAGTCCTAAGACATCTTCGTAAAGCGGCGTGGGTTCGCGCCCGGCTTTGTAAATTACACAAAAGGCACACCCCACTCGCAAGTGATAAAGTTGACCAGTTGCTTGCCCATGGTCGGTGGTTCTCTCCGGCTTCCTCCACCACTAAAACTGGTCGCCATGATATAGCTGAAATATTGTTGAAAGTGGCGTTAAAACACCAAAAATAAAATAAAATCAATATTCGTAAAACTGGCCCCTGTTGCCATCTGGATTTAACATGACAACAAATCCCAACAATACCTATATGAAACTCCAATAATTTTTGTTCAAACAAAACCGAATAGTGCTTGACAAGAAATTTATCGTGTTTGGAAATCATAGGTGGTGTGTTCAAAGCGATCGATTCGTTGTTCTGAATGGATAATATTTTAAATAAACTATTTAATAGTTTCATTTTCATTTAGACAGAATGCTATATGCATGCAAAGCAAATTAAGAACAATCAACATACAATTAAAAAAGTATCAAACTAAATGTCGATCAGTATTCAGAAATTCGAATGATAATTGTTTTTAATAATTTAATCAGCATTGATAATGTGTTAGCTATTTCGGTTCACTATTTGAGATTTTCAGCCAGTCACGACATTTGTATGATTTTCCAATTTTAAGAAGTCGACTGTAATTCGCTGAAATATAAAACTACAAGTAAGACCGAAACTCGGCTTTAACCAAAGTTTTTTTTTGTTGAAAAGAATTTATGATTCGCAGAATATGATGGAACAAGAATAAGAATAAAATTATTATTATTATTGTCAACCTGATTTAATTACCCAAGGTCATGAAGTACCATCCTACAGTAAATTTATCGTCATTACATCAAACACTATTCTGAATCCCAGCCGATCAACCTTTATTGCTGATTTCAGTTTGCCGGAGATGCAGCAATTGAAATGATCTTTTATTTTGACCTGGTGTTTGTAAACATAATAACACATTGTACACAACAAAACCGAGCTGTTTCTTTGGAATATACAGAATAATGTTAATGGTAGCCTCTATAGCTGGTCCAGCGATATCCTCAGTAGCCCTGTAGCCATCACCAGATGGTGTACCTGTAGACTCTATAGCTGGCCCAGCGATATCCTCTGTATCCATCACCAGATGGTGTACCTGTACCCTCTATAGCTGGTCCAGCAATATCCTCTGTAGCCATCACCAGATGGTGTACCTGTAGACTCTGTAGCTGATCCAGCAATATCCTCTATAGCCATCACCAGATGGTGTACCTGTAGACTCTATAGCTGACCCAGCGATATCCTCTGTATCCATCACCAGATGGTGTACCTGTACCCTCTATAGCTGGTCCAGCGATATCCTCTATAGCCATCACCAGATGGTGTACCTGTAGCCTCTATAGCTGGCCCAGCGATATCCTCTAGCCATCACCAGATAGTGTACCTGTAGGCTGTATAGATGGTCCAGCGATATCCTTTATAGCTATCACTAAATGATGTACCTGTAGCCTCTATAACTGGTCCAGCAATATCCTCTATAGCCATCACCAGATAGTGTACCTGTAGCTTCTATAGCTGTTCCAGCAATATCCTCTATAGCCATCACCAGATGGTGTATCTGTAGCCTCTATAGCTGGTCCAGCGATATACTTTATAGCCATCGCCAGATGGTGTACCTGTAGCCTCTATAGCCGGTCCAGCAATATCCTCTATAGCCATCACCAGATGGTGTACCTGTAGCCTCTATAGCCGGTCCAGCAATATCCTCTGTAGCTATCACCAGATGGTGTACCTGTAGCCTCTATAGCTGATCCAGCAATATCCTCTGTAGCTATCACCAGATGGTGTACCTGTAGCCTCTATAGCTGATCCAGCAATATCCTCTGTAGCCATCACCAGATGGTGTACCTGTAGCCTCTATAGCTGATCCAGCAATATCCTCTATAGCCATCACCAGATGGTGTACCTGTAGTCTCTATAGCAGATCCAGCGATATCCTTTATAGCCATCACCAAATGGTGCATCTGTAGCCTCTATTGGTGGCCCAGCGATATTCTCTATAGCCATCATCATATCGTGTACCTGTAGCCTCTTTATCTGGCTCAGCGGTATCCTCTGTAGCCATCACCAGATGGTGCACATGTAGCCTCTATAGCTATTACATTTTAGCTTAAGACACACTGGCGATCAGTAGACTCAACTCTAAACTGACGTTCAGTAATACAGAGATTTGACTGATGATCAGTAGTGCAGCGATCTGACTGACGATCAGTAGTACAGAGATCTGACTGACGAGCAGTAGTACAGAGATCTGACTGACGATCAGTAATACATAGGTCTGACTGACGATCAGTAATACAAAGATCTGACTGACGATCAGTAATACAGAGATCTGACTGACGATCAGTTGTACAGAGATCTGACTGACGAGCAGTAAGACAGAGATCTGACTGACGATCAGTAATACAGAGATCTGACTGACGATCAGTAATACAGAGATCTGACTTACGATCAGTAGTACAGAGATCTGACTGACGATTAGTAGTACATAGATCTGACTGACGATCAGTAATACAGAGATCTGACTGATAATCAGTAGTACAGAGATCTGACTGACGATCAGTGGTACAGAGATCTGACTGACGATCAGTAGTACAGAGATCTGACTGACGATCAGTAGTACAGAGATCTGACTGATGATCAGTAGTACAGAGATCTGACTGACGATCAGTAGTACAGAGGTCTGACTGACGATCAGTAATACAGAGATCTGACTGACGATCAGTAATACAGAGACCTGACTGACGATCAGTAATACAGAGATCTGACTGACGATCAGTAGTACAGAGATCTGATTGACGATCAGTAATACAAAGATCTGACTGACGATCAGTAGTACAGAGATCTGACTGACGATCAGTAATACATAGGCCAGACTGACGATCAGTAATACATAGGCCAGACTGACGATCAGTAATACAAAGATCTGACTGACGATCAGTAATACAGATATCTGACTGACGATCAGTAGTACAGAGATCTGAATGACGATCAGTAATAGAGATCTGACTGACAATCAGTAGTACAGAGATCTGACTGACGATCAGTAGTACAGAGATCTGACGGACGATCAGTAGTACAGAGATCTGACTGACGATCAGTAGTACAGAGATCTGACTGACGACCAGTAGTACAGAGATCTGACTGACGACCAGTAGTACAGAGATCTGACTGACGATCAGTAATACAGATCTATCTGACTGACGATCAGTGGTACAGAGATCTGCCTGATGATCAGTAGTGGAGATCTGACTGACGATAATTAGTATAGAGATCTGACTGACGATCAGTAGTACAGAGATCTGACTAACGATCAGTAGTACAGAGATCTGACTGACGATCAGCAATACAAAGATCTGACTGACGATCAGTAGTACAGAGATCTGACTGCCGATCAGTAATACATAGGCCAGACTGACGATCAGTAATACAAAGATCTGACTGACGATCAGTAATACAGAGATCTGACTGACGATCAGTAGTACAGAGATCTGACTGACGATCAGTAATGCAAAGATCTGACTGACAATCAGTAGTACAGAGATCTGACTGACGATCAGTAATACATAGGCCAGACTGACGATCAGTAATACAAAGATCTGACTGACGATCAGTAATACAGAGATCTGACTAACGATCAGTAGTACAGAGATCTGACTGACGATCAGTAGTACAGAGATCTGACTGAAGATCAGTAATACAGAGATCTGACTGACGATCAGTAGTAGAGATCTGGCTGACGATCAATAGTACAGAGATCTGGCTGATGATCAGTAGTACAGAGATCTGACCGACTATCAGTAATACAGAGATCTGACTGACGATCAGTAGTACAGAGATCTGACCGACGATCAGTAATACAGAGATCTGACTGACGATCAATAGTACAGAGATCTGACTGACGATCAGTAGTACAGAGATCTGAATGACGATCAGTAGTACAGAGATCTGACTGATGATCAGTAGTACAGAGATCTGACTGACGATCAGTAGTACAGAGATCTGACTGATGATCGGTAGTACAGAGATCTGACTGATGATCGGTAGTACAGAGATCTGACTGACGATCAGTAGTACAGAAATCTGAGTGACGATCAGTAGTAGAGATCTGACTGACGATCAGTAGTAGAGATCTGACTGACGATAATATAGAGATCTGACTGACGATCAGTAGTACAGAGATATGGCTGATGATCAGTAGTACAGAGATCTGACCGACGATCAGTAATACAGAGATCTTACTGACGATCAATAGTACAGAGATCTGACTGACGATCGGTAGTACAGAGATCTGACTTACGATCAGTAGTACAGAGATCTGAATGACGATCAAGAGTACAGAGATCTGACTGACGATCAGTAGTACAGAGATCTGACGGACGATCAGTAGTACAGATATGTGACTGACAATCAGTAGTACAGAGATCTGACGGACGATCAGTAGTACAGAGATCTGAATGACGATCAGTAGTACAGAGACCTGACTGACGATAAGTAGTACAGAGATCTGATTGACGATCAGTAGTACAGAGATCTGATGGACGATCAGTAGTACAGAGATCTGACTGACGATCAGTAGTACAGAGATCTGATGGATGATCAGTAGTACAGAGATCTGACTGATGATCAGTAGTACAGAGATCTGATGGACGATCAGTAGTACAGAGATCAGACTGACGATCAGTAGTACAGAGATATGACTGACGATCAGTAGTACAAATATCTGACTGACGATCAGTAGTACAGAGATCAGACTGACGATCAGTAGTAGAGATCTGACTGACGATCAGTAGTACAGAGATCTGAGGGACAATCAGTAGTAAAGAGATCTGACTGATGATCAGTAGTACAGAGATATGACTGACGATCAGTAGTACAGAGATCTGACTGACGGTCAGTAATACAGAGATCTGACTGACGATCAGTAGTACAGAGATCTGACTGACGATAAGTAGTACAGAGACCTGACTGACGATCAGTAGTGCAGAGATCTGACTGACGATCAGTGGAATCTAAATTGCAGACTGAACTTTAGACTGACGATCAGTACTCAACTCTAGACTGACGAGTAATAATATATAGATCTCACTGGCGATCAGTAGACTCAATGCACACTAGAAGTATAAAGATCAGTGGTATATAGATATGGCTGATAATCAGTACTCTAGGCTAGAGATCTGAAGAGTATGGCAGACATGGATTGAACTGACGAATAGAGTTACAGTTCTATTAAATATTAGATATTATGTAACTATAGATTTAGTCTCATATTTTATTTTGATATCTGTAATCGAGAAAAATATTGATTATTATATAAACAAGTGTTGCCTGAGGGCAAGTGTGGACACAGAAATGTGCTGTCCAAAAGGCAAGCGTGGATGTCAATATTTCATATTATTTAACTTAAAAAAAAAAAATCATGGACACAGGGGTCCTGGATTTTTTTTTTAATAAAAAAATACACTATGCAGAAAACTACAGAGTGAGCAACACGAACCCCACTAAAGACTATGGATGTGCTCTGATCTATGGTTTAATTCCAGGACCTGCTTATTGAATTCTAAAGAAGATATTGTGTTTTGATTAAAACGTAGATATCAAATTGAGTGCGCACCAGACGTTTCTGGAATAATCGTCATCAAGTACGCTCAAAATTTTCAGAATAAAGTCCAATGAAAGGTCACACTTCCCCCCTAAAAATCAATTTTCAATTAAATCGATTTCATTGTTTTTTTGTTTTTGCTTGTTTGTTTGTTTAGTTTTTTTTTATGAATAATAAAATTCATCTCCTTTTTTCCCTTTTTTTCTTGTTTAAATCAATGATCAACAATATTCCAGAATCAAACAGATGAATAAATATAACATAGCATCTTTCCTTTACATTGTCAAGATTCTATATTTATAAACTATTGACCTGAGTAACAATGCGGGTTCAGTGTGTTTTAAATCGGTCATCCAATCAGGACGCTCATTATTGTCCAAGATAAAAATACATCGCTAAAATTAGCTGTGTTCTAAAACTTCAATTCATAAATTTATATATAGAATAGAAATCGGAGATATTTCGTCATAAAACTTCACACATGGTTTTGTCTATCATATTTCTTGAAGACAAACATAAACTTGTATTGCATTTATCAATATTTTATGAGTACCAACAGTTTTTTCAACACCGTATCTGTTCACGTGACTACACATGCTACTCACAATGACCCGTGACCCAGATTAGCAGGTGTCAGGAATATTTTCTGTATATGGTATATAATGAAATTTAAGAACTATTAATTTAACATTGTATGTCCCCTAATACTTGTCTAAATTTACATGACAGTCAGTCAGAAAACTAAATGATGGGTGCAAAATATTTAGATGAAACAGTTTCACTTTTTATACTAATGATACGTTTCCAAGTTTTGTTTATCTAGAATATAGTATGTATTCTATTATCTACAAATATTGTGCTACAAATAATGAGGGTTAATGATGAATCAAATCATTCTATCTTTGATATGTATAAATGGAGTAGTTCTAGTCACAATCAAGTCCTCTTTTCATCTTTCACGATAACCAGATTTTGTAACCATGGTAACACCATGAATACCATTTGTTGAGCAGAATTTATTTACTCTTCCGAATCACATGAGTTTGACATCCAGTTTTTAGTGTGGTTCATGTTGTTCATTTTGTTCAATTACAATACTCATACCTGTAACTGTTAATATAACCACAGATAATTAAGATGTTGGGATGTTCAGGGAAATAATAAGGATAAGGAGTTCAAATGGTGCCTTTGACAACATGTAACACAACTGACCTATATTTGACAGAAACATTAAAAATTAAAACACCGTTCTTTCAGATGGGTAAACACTCCATTTAATAAAAACGTAAATATCTAATTGCGTGTATGTTTATGGAATACAATTGTAATCTTCATCATGTCTGTTCAGTCAAACGTTTGCACAGTATAATAATTTAAATCTTCTGGGAGCATGGAAACCAAAGAGCCAGAACAGAATAGCTAAATAAATGATAGAGAATACCGAAGGGGCAATAAAAAATGGACAATCCAGAAAAAATGGCAACATAGGGTGCACAAGATGAAGAAAAACAGAACACAATATGTGTTGGACACCACTATACACAAACAGAAAGAAGGTAAATAAGACATGAGCCTTCAACATACAACTAAAGGTACAGATGAACTGAACATCGTTTTTATGCAGATATCGTTATGGACATCACAACACAGAACTCAGAAAGTAAAGACACAAAATAGGACAACACAAAAAACTAAAAAAATTAGCAACATGGACAACACCAAAAAACCAGGGATGAACTTGAAAAAGGTAAGCAGTTCCTGCTTGTTATAAGAGACTCCACGTGTTACTCATATATACAGTCAAGTCCGGTAAAAATATTCGCAGTGATAGAGGAAAGGAAAAAGCTTCATAAGAAGTAAAAGATCTTCTAAGTTCATCCAAGAATACAAAGATCTCCATAATAGTTCATTAATAGCCTTAAAAGCTGCATTAGAGAAAACATAAGACAAATTCAATTTAGATTTATAATTTAGTAAAAAGTATAAAATTTCTTAAAGAACATATACATGTATACAAAATACATAAAATCATTCATATATAGCACCAAGTTTTGGTTTCTTTATCTATATCAGAACATTTGATTTATCATTGTTACTAAAATATACATCTGAAACTAATACACATATATAACATAAATACACACAATTATAAAATAAATTACTGTACAATATATTAATTACATAAGGATTAAAACAATTAAGTCAATTAAATTTGATTATTTTATGTGAAACAGACTGGTTATATAAATAAAGTTAGAATGTGACAACAGCATGATTTTAATATTCTCCTTTTGAAACCTTAAATGCCATCTTTGGAGCATTCAATCCCCCCTCCCTCCAAAAACTGGTATTAATTGTGAATGAGGATTTGAATATTGAAAAAAGTTAATCATACAAATTAAAAAAACTTCTGATTTCAAATAATCTTCTGAAAAATGTTAACATTTAAGTATGTTTATTAATAACCTATCCACCCAGTATCTCAATACATTGCTTACATATGAGTACATTGTATCCAATACTCGTCTCCTCATAAAATTACTAAAAAGCTGCAGTTGACATTTTATTCAATTAGTGAGTAAGTTGTTCTGAGCTTACACGTTGATAAATTCATACAAAATTTTTTATGACAATTCCATTTTCAAACCACAAATGCATCAATTTTTGTGTACTCAATGGACAAACTAAAGGCTCAGAGGGCCTGTATCGCTCACTTGTCTTTCTGTTTTGAGGAAACTTTATACAGAACCTTCCATAGGTGCTTCCTACTAAATTTCAATTAATTTGGCCAAATGGTTTTAAAGAAGATTTTACAGGCCAAGCGGTTTAAGAGGAGAACATCTTTTAAGAAATTGACCAACCAGAAACAAGAATTGTCTATGTCGGCCATGTGTGATAATGAGTCAGGACAAAATGACCAATCTTTATAGAGAACCTTCTTACAAAGTTTTGGTTAATTTGTCTAAGCGGTTTCAGAGGAGAAGATTTTTTAGAAATGGACCAACCAGAAACAAGAATTGCCTGTGGCGGCCATGTTTGTTAATGGATCGGGACGAAATGTGCAATCTTTATACAGGACCTTCCATAGATGCTTCCTATGAAGTTGCGTTTCATTTGGCCAAACGGTTTCAGAGGAGACAATTTTTAGAAATTGACCAACCAGAAACAAGAATTGCCTATGGAGGCCATGTTTGTTAACGGATTGGGATGAAATGGGCAATTTTCATAGAGGACCTCCCATAGATGCTGCCCACCAAGTTTCGGTTCATTTGAATAAGCCGTTCAGAGGAGGATATCAAAATTTGAATAGTTAATGGACAACGTACGCCAATTGATGGCAAAAGCTTACATTGCATTTTGCAAGGTGAGCTAATAGAAATATTTGCTGTTACCTATAAATAATTCATATGAACATAATGAGCAAAGGTGAACTCTTTATAAAGGTTTGACTGTAATTATTTAATAAAATCTTCTTTATTTCAGAAAAATATAATGAATCCTTCTAAAAGTTCTACATAATTTTTATTACATGCCTTAACAAAGGACGGATCAATATCTACTATATAATAATATATATACAACACTCTACGGCATATATATATTTATACAATAATCTACGATATATAATACAAGTCTACAGTATATCAACGTACAACTATACCATTTTATATAAAAGCATTGTATTACTTATATCAAGCACTATATTATTCTTTATCTATATTTGAAAGACACCCTTACAAGCCATATATGATTGTCATCAACAAATGGTTATATTGTAACTTAAATAGACATAAATTACACTGCTACACCACATATATACCTTAAAATCAAAAACCACATCCAATTTTATAACCTATATATTTAATGTTAATCATTTAAAGTACTGTCTTTCATCTTTTTGTGTAATTTTAAGTTTTTTAAATCTACATCATAGAACCTTAACTCTGGTTGTGTCCAAACCAAATGATCCGATGGTTAGAGAAATCCTGTCTATAAATAAAAGATGTCTTATTACTTCCTGTTTGTTAACCATTAATAGAGGACAAAATATAAATGGAAACATACAGTAGATTGTACTGTCTCTAATAAAGAAATAAATGGCATTAAATGAGAAAAATATATAGAGTAAAAATTAAAACTGTTTGTAATGTACATTATAAAATATGTCATACAGGAACAGGAAGTGTTTCAGGCTGCTAACTTATTACATAGCTAGTCATACATAACATTAAAATTGTAATTGATGAAATAAATTGTAATGTCTACCTATTAATTTGTTAAAATGCTACCACTGAATAAAATATAATTGATCTTGTTGTTAATTAGCACAACATTGGAAATAAGAGAAGAAGGAAAGTCGATATTAATTTAAAAAAAAGAATCCATATTTTATTTACATCACACTATAGACACATTGTACCTTTATAGTGCAGTGATGCTTATAATATCAGTATATAAAACTTGACAATAAATGTAAAAAAAATATATCTGACGATAAGATAAAATTGATCTTAAAATAATAATAGCAAAATGTATAGAATTTTAAATATGGAACAGAAAAATATATTTGACACTGATGATTTACATGGTGTACTATTAATATGTGTATGATTTACATGGTGTACTATTAATATGTGTATGATTTACATGGTGTACTATTAATATGTGAATATAACAGAGAACCTTAGACAAATCTGTTGTAATAATCAAAAGTGACTATAACACAATGTTTATTATATATACTGGCCATTCCTCAATATTGCTGAAATGTGTGCAATAATTTAATAATTTGTACATACTTCATGTGATTATTTTTTATTACCAGTAGATTTAATTTTTAAGGAAAAATTTCAGAAGCTAAGATGGAAGTTATAATGTTTACAAAAGTAAAAATCTTAAAAGGGATATTAATATTTTTTCTCCATAAAAATAAAAAAAATCTTGGATAAATAGAGGGAGGTATCACATGTATATATTGGTATTTATATGTTTTAAGGGAGGTATCACATGTATATATTGGTATTTATATGTTTTAAGCATGTTTTTTTTCTGATCGACAAAATACCTGACTTCTGAATAAGTCTGACAAAATAGATAAATACTTCATAATTACTTCCCTTTGATTAATAGTTGTCTCCCATTTTTAATTCAAAGATAAATAACTTCATACAATACTGCATGTTAGTTTCACTTTAACGTGTCCTATTTTCAACATAAGTAAAATGACAGCTTGTTTTGGACAAAATAACAAAGCTCTGATTAGTATAGTATAAAGAGGTGATCCCTCCTCTGGGTTTCTGTTACAAGACAGACAACTGTTATGTAATACACTTCTTTCGAATCATGTCTGGTGTCTGGTGTTTACGCTGTATTACTGTGACAACGTCAACATCTCATAGTCATAGATGCGGTAGATTATAAGTAATTGCAATATGGAGATGCCAAGAAAACGACTGAGTAAATACTGGTGTTCGGTACCCCACTGTCTGTCTGATAACAGAAATATATTAAGACAGATCTTTTTCCTTTCATGATTCTGACAGCAGTTAATAAAGAAATAAAACAAATTTGATTTTAAAGAAGTAATACATGTAGTCTGTGCATTGACGTCTTTGATACAAATAAATAATTTAATTGATATCTGTTTTTTACAGAAAATGTTAAGAATTCTTTAAGTTGAGAAATGTTAAAATGGTACATATCAATTGGAGTTTTCATTGTGTAGGTACACTGACACAGGAAGTTCAGTACCTAATATTCCATGAAAATCACGTGGTCTGGCAGACGAAAATAAAAAAAATGTGACGGAATGGAAATGATTCCAAACAAGCGTATTAAAATATTATTTGTCAATCAACCAAATGAGTTATGTTCATGTATTATTGTATCACTAACACCTTTGTTGAAACTTTGCCATAAAAACTTTAGCCCTGAGAAAATGGTTTATGTGTATGCTTTGACATGTAAACACACCACAGACCATTCTATTTTATTGCACAGTTTTATAAAGGCTCGGAATACATATTTCTAAACAGGACAATCTGTTTTACGAATGTCATATGATTGAACTAAATTAAACCAGTCTACAGCAACTTTATCTATCATGAAGTTACGTAGACATCCTTCAAACCCTTGACGTGTTGATGCTGTCCGATGGTTTAGAGACTGGTCTGAAAAGAAACAACAATATTATGATCAGATGAAATTAACATTTCAGGACAAAATTATAATCAAATCTGTACGAGGATGTCGTATGTTGCAGTGATAGCTACAAAATAACACAGTGACATTGACTTGTTAATACATTGATTTTATTGGAGCCATCGTGGTCATGATCGTATGGTCGTTGGATTTTCATCTGCCTGTGCTATCAGTGCCTATAACCCTGTTCATGGCAAGGTGTACTTGATACAACATTTTGTGATAAAGTTTGTCAAGAGACTTACAAGCAGGTCAGTGGTTTTCTCCTGTTACTCTGGTTTTCTTCACCAATCCAATTGACCTCAATATATCTGAAATATTGTTGAAAATGGCATTAAACACTAAGTCCTAAACCATTGATCTTATTTTATACGTATTTGTAAAATTTGCTCGAAAAAGTGATTTATTTGTAATACTGTAATTGTTGTTTATATTACCTGGAAGTCCTCCTATATATAATGCTGATGAGGTATCTATATCTTTATCAGGGTTGTAACTGAAATCATACACAGCCTCATTGTCATCTACATGTAACTCTATAATATCTCCTACAACTTCAGCCTTGACAGAATGCCAGTTTTTATCACACAATTCAAACTGAGAATTCTTTGATACCGCAGAATACATTTCTTTATTAAATACAGAAAACTGAATCTAAAATAAAAAAATAAATAAGATTGATCAACTTTTACTTTTATAAAATTAACATAACATAGATTTATATTGAATTATTTTTATGATACCAATGTTATACAAACGGAATTCTCGGAGGAATACTCCTAGGTAGATTGAAAAATTATCATACTGGTATCTTGTAAACAGCTATGTGTCACCTCCTTACTAAATAACCTCTATGATTAACCTCCTTACTAAATAACCTCTAAGATTAACCTCCTAACTACAAATCCTCTAAGATTAACCTCCTTACAAAAATCCTCAATTTTACCACCTTACTAAACATCCCTCTAGATTAATCGGGATACAATATTTCTTTGTAGATTAGAGATGAGAAGTCAATGTTAAAGGCCAGAAATTGTACACATGTACCATGTTAAAGGCCAGAAATTGTACACATGTACCATAGCTTATATCTATCAGAACCTGAATTTTATATCTAAACATGACTTTCATACAAGTGTCAACAAACTACATACCATAACAATTAACAAAATACATGTAATACCATAACAATTAACAAAATACATGTGTATACCATAACAATTAACAAAATACATGTGTATACCATAACAATTAACAAAATACATGTGTATACCATAACAAATAACAAAATACATGTGTATACCATAACAATTAACAAAATACATGTGTATACCATAACAATTAACAAAATACATGTGTATACCATAACAATTAACAAAATACATATGTATACCATAACAATTAACAACATACATGTGTATACCATAACAATTAACAAAATACATGATTGACTGAATGGTAGAACAACAACTATAAAAGCACTGTTCCTTAACTTTAATTTGTGTAGCATATAATAAGTTTCTCATGTTCATTTACATCCATATCCTTTCTTAGTAATAGACGTTGTCATTTTCCTTTGTGACAGTGTGCCTTGTTTCCTGGTATTAACTAAGTACCTACCTTGCCGTTATATATCTCTACTGTCAAGGCAGGTCCAAGTTCACCATCACTTATAGATAAAATTATTCCTTCAGACATGCGAGTACGGAATTCAAAACTGACCGCCATGCTTTCACCAATTCTAAATTTTTTATCTGAAAAATATACATTACAATATCAAGATCAAGAGTTGAAATAATGCTATTTTTTTTCTTTTGTGTGATAATTTTTCATGCTTAAATGCTGTTAACTATAAGGCTTACTGAAATTAATTCTTCATTCTATATCAGATCACATTTGAAAAGGAATTGCAAAATAAAAACATCAGCTACTCTTTATCAAAAATAAAAACATTAGCTACTCTTTATCAAAAATAAAAACATCAGCTACTCTT
>MJUT01026202.1:593440-604086 GCA_002080005.1 Gigantidas platifrons
AAGCGCTTTGGCGATCTAGATCAATGACCTTGACAGGTGGAAAAAACATTGAAAAAGCATGGCTGCACTTCATCTCCACGAATTTTGAAAATGACTGTAATTGTTTACGATAACAAAAATTTCCATATCACTGAGTTAGAAGACACACGGACGGTGTTTATTTTATTTATTTTATTTATCAGTAATACTAATAAAATATAACGACCCGAACATATCACAGAATCATTTTCACTTGCCCGATTGGACAAGTT
The DNA here is from genome assembly GCA_002080005.1 of Gigantidas platifrons. Classification (NCBI taxonomy): domain Eukaryota; kingdom Metazoa; phylum Mollusca; class Bivalvia; order Mytilida; family Modiolidae; genus Gigantidas; species Gigantidas platifrons. The sequence continues at coordinate 593,692 of MJUT01026202.1, forward strand.
GAGTGCCGTTTTCACTTGCCCGAAGACGCATTTCACTTGCCCCGGGCAATCGGACAACAGTTAATGTCGAAACCTGACTACCTGTCATTTTGAGAATATTTGATGAAAATCAAAATCCTATGGACATGCACACATGTATAAACATCCTGCAAAATATTAAAGCTGTAGCTCCAAAACTGTAGGAGGAGTTATCCGGACAAACCATGTTCCCTTTATGCAGCTAGTACGAAAAAAATGAAAATCAAAATCCTGTGGACATGCACACCTCCATTAAAACATCCTACAAAATATTAAAGCTGTAGCTCCAAAACTACATAGGAGGAGATAGACGAACAAACCATGCATCTATATCGTTGTTGGGGCATAAAAAATAAATATGATGAATACTCATAACTTACTGTTACATCCATAATATGAAAATCCATAATATCCAGGTTTACAGCGGTCACAGTTTTGTCCCTCTATACCAGTCCTACAGGGACATTGACCTGTTTTCCTGTCACACTGTCTATACTGGGAACCAGTAGTATTACAGTCACATGGCCTACATCCACCACCTAGAGGTAGACCCCAGTGATTATCCTAAAACATGATAGAATTGTCTAAATTGTAAACTCTTCTAAAACAAACACACAAACAAGACATTTTGTTAATACACAGCAGAGAACTGCAGTAAAATATAAAATTAAATACTTTATCTACACAGGTTTCCAATTAATGATGAATTTGGTTTTGATTCTGGATATTTTTGTCCTATACCAAAATTTTATTGTCGTCTAAAAATGGAACTGAAATTTTTAAAAATTTGGAAAATTTAAGAAAACAAGATACAGAATGAAGCAATAATATAAATACAAAGGGTTGTTTTGTTTTTAAGAAAACATTTCTAAATTAAGACAAATTGCACAAATAATTTCAATGGTATGACTATGTTTAGAATGGTAGAATTTCAGCTGATAAATAAAACAGAAAATTATCTGAAATAAAATACATTGGACAAAGTCACAACTAACATTAAAACTTGGACAAGACAAACACAACTACACTAAAGCTGAAAATAATACAATATAAAGCATGTATATTACTGGCATCTAAAACATGTGTATAACAAGATTGGATAGAGGAGGCCAAACAGATATCATGATAGTCAATTCTTATGTGCCGGGGCAGGTCTATTTTATATTCAGTGAACAATCTTGACATTTATCTGCAAGATTGATGAGAAATATAGTCAAACCTGTCTTATGTGTCCTTCAAAGGGAATAGTGAAATATGGTCATATAAGACAGGTGGTCCCTTAATACAGGTTTAATTGATATAAAATGCACTGTGAAAGGAATTAAAATAAGGTCACATAATGCAAGTTCTTGCTTAATAGAGGTGGTCACTAAAGCAAGCTTGACTGTCATGGCAAGAAATTAAACAGAGTTAGAATGATGGAATCTAGATCACTGTATGAATCCCTTTGTTAGTTAGATCAGATGAAGTACACATACAGATTGATGTGCTTCTAACACAGTTACCTAAGTATAACATGGTTGTTCCTGTACACCTAATTCAGGAATTAAACACATATTTACATCCAATATAAATAAAAACTAAAGGAGCCTCGAGATACCATCTTCACTAGCCAAGGGTTACAATCCGCTCTACTCATCTTCACCCTTGGCATCGTTAGACGGATTTTCGAGGTCACACGGCGACGGTTTATATGTAATGTAGCTAGTGGTAGCAGCAACAACTCAGAATGCACTTTACAACGTGCCAACAAAGACATCTTTTCCGTCTATAATAGCCGCTATAGATTTGCCATAGTCGTCAAGTCACCCGCATTGTGCGGGTCACACCCGCAATTTCGTCGTCAAATTCGGAATGACCCGCATCCCGCCGTCACCCACGCGGGTGTTTAGAATCACCTGCATTTCCGGTTTTACACCCGCGCATGACCCACATTCGAGATCCTTGTAGTTTTTCCCTTCAGCATTGAATGATACCATGGATACGCGTCAACAATCTTGAATCTTGGTGAGTACTTTTCAAAATTTAAATCAATTTAGAATTTCATTTAGCCATGTCTCAAAATGCAATAGTACATACACTGTATGATGTATTTTGAAATAAAACGTTACATAACTTGCATCACCTTTTTCCCCATGAAAAAATTAAGCTACTCAAAATCACCCCCATTGGACACTTCCCAATGGGGGTGATCACCCCCATTGGAGGTTTCGGAGGTTGACACCTATGGATTTGCTCTGATTGTCTGTCAATGAGTTTATATTAAATTTTTCACAAATCTTCCCTTGAAAATCAGCGATATTATAATCTCGAGTCAATTTTCAGGGCATTCAAACGAAAGGAAATGAAAGCCTCACGTCGATTGGCTGAAAATGACATCATTACAAGGGGCGTAACTGTCAAAATCCAGCAGGTGGCAGTGCACAGGAATTAGGAAAATCCGTCTAACGATGCCAAGGGTGAAGATGAATAGAGCGGATCATAACCATTGGCTAGCAAAGATGCGAGATTCAGGTATCCTTTGATATGTACAGAAGATACTGAGGAATGACCTCTCACTACGTGTTATGATGTTACTTATGGTAACTTATTAACTTGCTGTAAAATTACCATAAAACATGAATAATATACAGAATCATACATGTATAGAACGCATCTCCCTACTACATTATTCCCATGGGGTATAAAATGTTCAGATGAATTATTTATTATGATTGTAGCCATCAAGAAAACTATGATACATAAAGTAAAGGATGAAAAGTCAAGCTGATAAAGCTGTAGATAACAAAACAGTACTGTTGTGTAGAAATGAAGATATTTGTAAGTAGATGATCACAGGAACCTGAAATCAGTCACATGGTTCAATATTACACCATTTTTATTTAAAGTAAACCTTGCATAAAATTTCTATTTTTATTAATGATGGCCATGATGGGTAGATGGGGAGCAAGGGTGTTGTTACATATAAACTTGAAAAGGGACCCCTAGGCACCAACATAGAAACGTTTGGTTGAATTTGATTCCGTGTATTCGGGAGAAATTTTTACAGGAAAATCTAATAATGGGCAATGACAGGCACCTAGTGATGGCAAAAGCTCGCATGTCCCTTAATGTCAGGTGAACAAATAAAACTAGATCAAAAGAATCAAACACTAAGTTGACTGGATTGTATTCAGAACAACTCTACAATGTGTTGTATACAGGTATATATACTATACAGTCATGTGAAACATTTTAATCAAGATTCAAAGATCTGTCCTAAAAATTGTGGGATAAGTTGCTTAAATAAATAAAACAGGTACCATCTGTTGAAAATTTAGTTTAAAAAATTGAGGAAGTTTCAAAACATGGAAACATTTGGAAAATATTCTTAAAACACCTCTGAAATTTGAAATAAAAAAGATTCATACTCCCAACATTTAAGATATCGTGGTTTTGTGTTGAAGTCTATGGTAGATGATAACACAAAATATGTATGCCTTTTTCCTGCAAGACATTCAACATACTCAAGATTCACATTCTATTTCAACCTGGCTAAAATGATCATTTGATTTTGAATACCTGTATTGTTGAAAACCACTTAAAACTTTGAGCTTTCGTCTTTTTAAAGGAATCTATCTTTATGCAGTGGCAATAGTTAATATTATTTTAAGCCTAAGTAACAGACAAGGAGATTGTTTACATTTTCCTACCATCAAGCAGAATTTTATATATAGAATCTAGACAAAAACACATTGCTCGGGTACAGACAAGTATGATACGTGCCCCGTTACAGCGTAAAAAATATCCATTGAAAAAATGTAGAGTCAAGTAATAGAAATGAAGAATAAAGATGTCTGGGTCTAAGCAGTTGCAGTTCATGCAGAATATCAGAACTAGCAGAACATTTTTCTTTTGAGGGGTCAATATATAGGACAAGCATGGAATACCTTACAACTGTCACATTTATAACCAACAACATTAGTTAAACAGTTACAGTAACCAGTGGTCATACTACACTGATAGGTCTGGTTAGTTCCATGTGGATTACACTGACAATCTGGTACAAATAAATACAGTGTTAGATGTGGTTAAACATGCTGACAAACAGGTTACATGTAGATTATAATAACAGTCAAATGTTAGCATTGGTTAAGGAATAAAATGTGGAAAAAAAAACACAAATACAACAGATTTAAATTAATAATTACAACTTTAGAAAACTATTAGTCTATTAGTATGGTGTTGAAAGTTAAAATATTAAAATATGAATATTTTAATTAATTCAGAAATTATATGTATATAATGGATAAATTATACTTAATATTACTATATGTTATTTAATCAATTCACACATTTAGAAAATTTTGAAAAGCAGTGATACAAATGTTATTGAAAAAAATCTTGATGACATCCAAGTCTTCTAAATTTTGAAAATAATTGTGTGAAAATATTATTGAACTTCCAAGTGTAAATGGAAGACATACCAATACACCCTCTGTATGATAATCCATAAAACCCCTCATCACACGAATTACATTGAAGTCCTGCGACTCCTGGCTTACAGATACATTGCCCTGTGTAGGGGTCACACTCGTCCCCAACTGATCCCATATCATTACATTGACAAGACAGGCAACCCTCATCTATCTGACCAAATCCTGGCTATAAAAAGTCAAACATTGCTACTAGTACAATTCTATTATGTTTATTGTTTCATCGTCAACTTTTCAACATGTTAAAATATATCTTAAGAAATTGATAATAATTAGATTATTGAACAACTGCAATATAATATATATTTATGTTTTTTTCAAATCTAAAAGAAATATTTAAAATACTTTTTCCCCATCCCATAGTCATTATTCACTACATGATTATTTATTCTTGTCATGAAAATAGCTGAAATGTTGTTAACTAGACAGCAAACAACAATCAATCAATCATAAATAATGATTGGATGAAGGGAGATAATTCATTGTATTAAATGAAGGGAGATAATTCATTGTATTGAATGAAGGGAGATCATTCTTTGTAGGTTGACATTTCTTAAATAATTCTCTAATTCTCTGAAGTCTTGCCTGCCAAACAATACAAAATACTGGGTGAGTTTAATCATTTAATTTACTCGCTGCATCACTTCCTGTTTAAAAGTTAAAGGTTAAGTATTTTTGAAATTATTCTAGTTAATTTACATGTTTGTTAGTATCATAAAATGGTTAAAATAGTTACTTAGTGACATGCAGAGATATTAATGCTTTGATAAACAATCATCATTCACTGTTTATACTGTTCAAGGTTAGATTGTAAAGCAAGATCATTAAAGAAACAATATAACCCTAACTCTAACCACTGAGCATGATATCACTGTAGCACCCTTTAGTATGAGCATAACAAAATGAGTGTGTACTGTGTACACAATAATATATTTGTACCTGAATTGAATGGGTCCCAAAACAATGTTTAAAGCTTATTTGAAAATCACCCCTTACCCCTTATAGATAACTATTTCTCATTATCTAAGCCTATAAGTATCAGTTCTACATTCCATGTGATGTATAACAATCTACATCTTTCCTTTTTAAAGCCATTGTATTTTACAATTATTAGAACTAAAACTCTTTTTATTATTGGCATGTATATTTAGATATATTTCAAAAAGAATCCCATGATATATTACATCTTACTAACAATTAACTTGTATACTTTTTATCCATTGTTTTATCAACAGTAGGTATCAAGAACACAAACTATGAAAAAAAGGTCATGAGAAACTTCAGTTAGAACATGGAACCTGTTGGACCTATTTATATAAAACAGGGTGTTAAAATATGATGTACATTTGTTAATAGAAAGTAAAGGCATGGAAACAACTGACGGTCAAAACAATAAAAACAATATACATGTACATGTATTACTATTGGGTTTGTAAATATTTACCTTACAAAGGTCACATTTTCTTCCTCCAAAGTTTTCTTTACACCTACATTGACCTGTATAAGGATCACATGATGCACCATCTGACCCAGAAATGTCACAGTCACATGCTGAAATACACATAAAATAATTAATGTATGTCGTCTGCTGACCAAGAAACTGTTCCTGAAATATGAGGTCTACCTTTCTAAATATCAATGGTTATATTTTAATTGAAATAGTGATACACAAAAAATCAGTAGAGCTAAAAGATAAAAAGTACATTAGTGTTTTCTTTGATGTAATGTTTGTAAGTGTTTTCTTTGATGTAATGTTTGTAAGTGTTTCCTTTGATGTAATGTTTGTAAATATTTCCTTTGATGTAATGTTTGTAAGTATTTCCTTTGATGTAATGTTTGTAAGTATTTCCTTTGATGTAATGTTTGTAAGTATTTCATTTGATGTAATGTTTGTAAGTGTTTCCTTTGATGTAATGTTTGTAAGTATTTCCTTTGATGTAATGTTTGTAAGTATTTCCTTTGATGTAATGTTTGTAAATATTTCCTTTGATGTAATGTTTGTAAATATTTCCTTTGATGTAATGTTTGTAAGTATTTCCTTTGATGTAATGTTTGTAAGTGTTTCCTTTGATGTAATGTTTGTAAGTATTTTCTGTAACCACCATATTCGATCTAACCTGTACAATCGCCATTGATAGCTGTTCCATAGTATCCAGGTTTACACACACTACATCTTTCTCCCTCTGCGTTGTTTATACATTTCAAACATTTCCCTGACATGGAATCACAACTTCCTGGGTCATTCACATCTATGTTTCCATTGCACTTGCAAGCTATACAGTACCCTCCTGGGGTCAAGGGATCACCATAGTAACCAGGACCACATCTAAATATAATGTCATCATAATATTACCGGTACATATCAAGTGAATATCTCCGTATTTTTTCCATTTTTTAAGTGAATATAATACAAACTAGAAGCTCACATCAGCATGTATTGCTCATCTAGAAAAAGATGTTATTGTCTATTGTTTTTTGTTAAATATTGATCAACCAGGACTTGGACCCAAAATACCAATGAACCATTATTGGTACGAAATTGAAATTTCATAACATAATGCTGATTCATGCCATATACAATTGCATTTCCATTCGTGGTTTTAAAGACAAAATGTTTGAAATTCTCCTCATTAATCTTATTATTATTAATATTATTATTAAAGAATACTTACAGTTCACAATGAACACCAACATGGCCTTGTCTACAGTCCAAACATTTATAATTATCATAGTTTAAAATCACAGGATTCCATTCACACTTGGTGGCAAAGTTGTTTCTAGGATTAGTTGATGGACAGGCACATGGTTTACAATCCATGGGTGTTCCTCTCCTAGGGTCACCATAGTAACCAGGTAAACAAGTATCACATCTATCACCTGTTGTGTGGTCTTTGCAGGCCTATTAACATATCAATGTTACAATGACACAGTTATATTGATAATCTGAATGAGTTCTGTAAAATCTGAACTCCTTACAATGGAGTCTATAATGTTTCAAAACATGTCTGTTACATTTCTATTATAGTATTTTAGTTTATATTTAGTCAAACTGCTTTAGTGACCACCTGTCTTAAGCAAGAACTTGTATTATGTGACCTTAATCTTAATTTCCCTTCACAGTGTATTTTATGTTAATTAACCTGTACTTAGCAAACAGTAAATCATTATGACACAGTGATCTAGTGGTTTAAGAAGCATCCTTACTTAGGTGAAAGTCTTTGTAGTGCTTAGAGACAATGTTTATTTTGAAAAGTTTCTGGGGTGGCCTTACATGATGGGGACTATTGAAATGGAAAAGTAATAATATTGGTGTCTTATAGCTGGAGGACGACTTATATGTTGAAAGCATTTTATTATCTTGTATTCTTCATTCAATAAACCAGGTCACACAGATGAAATACTAGTGAATTCCGGGAAAATCAAACAGTTAATTAATCCATATTATTCTCTATTAAACTCAGATAAATGACATTTTGATCTATTCACAAAGTGTTACAGAAGAGCATATTTTATTGCTGCAAAATGCAACCTCCACCAATGGGAATATATCAAAGGACCTCTCGAATTGTAAGTCAATGCTCAACCACTTGAGCTTATTAACATACTACTGTTCCTATAATTTTATATAGGAGCATACCTAATACAATTGGTCATGTCTACTTCAATATCATAATACCATAATAATCTGGTAAATGAATGCAGTATATACACTTACTAAACATATTCCAGAGTTTGGATCACATTTATCAGCATGCTGATGACATTCACAGGGTAGACACCTTCCTCCATAGATAATAGCATCTACCCTTCTATAACCTGCCTCACAACTCTGTCAATAAATAAAATATATTATCAGGAAAAAATCTAAGAAAATCTGTAAGGATAATAATAAAAGTAACAAGAGGCTCATCTGAGCCTGTATCACTCACTTGGTTAATCATGTACTATTTGGGTATAAGCAAGCTTGTAGTTTTGAGAAACTTCTCAAGATTTTTATTGAAATAAAAACCATATATTCTGTAAAGGGACACATTTTCGAAGAGAGAATAATATCATTTAAATATTTAACTCGTTTAATTCTGTTTTCAGCAAGATCAATCAAGATAAAAATACTTCTGCAGAATTCAAACTTTCAATAGTCAATTCAATTTAGCCGAGAAGTTCAACTGTAAACTAAGGTGACTCAAGTTAGAGTTTGAGTTGAGGAGACTATTTAAGAAGAATCAAAGTAGGTCATTGATGATGCAGGTCTTACCTCACAAGATAATCCATGATAGCCACTTGGACAAGCACATTTTTCTACAGTAGGCAATGTTAATGTACTGTTAGAGGAGGCACTCACTGTATCTAACTTAACACTTTTTAAACTGTAAATTAGAAAAACGAGTATGTAGCTGTTTAAACATTTATCTTCCTGTAACAATATATTGTTATTCAGTTTACATTCACACAGTATCATCATAGCTATTTAAGTCTTAAGAATCTGGTGAGGACATGATTTCATTTAAAGAAACAAAACGTTTAAAATTTCAAATTTGCCCTGTGTTAAATTTTGTAAAATTGCTTTAAGCTTGAGTAATTCTAAAGCTTTAATATGATGAGAAAGCACTTTATCAGTGTATTGTGAGTGAGTGATTGTTGTTTAATACCAAAAGAGTAATTTTTCAGCTATATCAGGGCAAGAACAAGTTATATTTCAATGAGATGATGATGAGGTCCACTTTGTACTACACAAACATGCTAAGTTTGATTTTTATAGTGCTAGCTCACTAAAATAACAATCCACAAGTATACATGTCGCTTCACTCTGACAAATTTATTCTGATTCAGAGCAAACCAGTCTTTGCTCTTACTCATTATGCTTATGTGTTTAGCAAAGAAGCAATAAATACCAATTTTTTAGTCTTTGGTTTGATTCGACCTGGGACACTCAAAGTAAGCATACTAATCATTTCATCCCTGATGCAGTTCAATGTACTGTAAATTCAGAAATTAATGCGATGTTTTTATTAATGCAAAAACTGCGACAGGATGAACATCGCAATAATTAAAAGTCACATTTTAATTTTTGCTATTAATATTCTATTACAACATGAATACCAATCGCATTAATTAATCTCGCATTATTGTCGGTTGTCGAAAATTCGCAATAATAAATTCACACATTAATTTCTGAATTTACAGTATTAAGTGTGATGACATCTATCAGTGACATTTATTGGCCAATCCTAATTAAGACTTACAAGGATGTTTTCTGTGCTGAATGATATGTAGCTCTGATAAGTATTCTATCTACACTATACAGTACAGTCATAAAGTCTTGTTTACTGACAGGTTGTAAGTCTATAGATCTCCTCCCCTCCTTCATCCTGTACCAGTTATCCTCTGTCAATGTTACTCTCTCAATATGATCTGTAGTCTCCCTGACATAACCTTTACCATTAGTCAAGGTTATATTACTGCCCTGAAATATTTGATAAACACAAAACATCTCACCTTTATTTAAAATATCATCATAGTGTTCATTTGATGTAACTTTCATCTTGAGAAATATGAGGAAATTTAACAGAAATTTTTGTTGTCGTATGTTACATCCATATCTTTACCGGTATTTTGACTGATGAAAGGGGATAACAATAAGGGAAAACCTATGTGAATACACAACAATGGTCTATAAAATGCTTTATTTACATGAAATTACCATCATCAATGAAGCTAAAATAGCTAGTCCATGAATAACAAGGACTGGTCCTATTGAGTCTAAAGGGCCAGAGTGGCTCAATGAGTTAGGTAGTTGTAGGGCCCGGGTGGCTCAATGAGTTAGGTGGTTGTAGGGCCCGGGTGGCTCAATGAGTTAGGTAGTTGTAGGGCCCTGGTGGCTCAATGAGTTAGGTAGTAGGAT
>MJUT01026202.1:611431-628331 GCA_002080005.1 Gigantidas platifrons
CCTAGATCAGAGCTTTGACAGGCTGTGGAGACACCAAAACAGAAACAAAGTGTCCTTACCCTTACCTTCATAAGTCCTACATCAGAGCTTTGACAGGCTGTGGAGACACCAAAACAGAAACAAAGTGTCCTTAACCTTACCTTCATAAGTCCTAGATCAGAGCTTTGACAGGCTGTGGAGACACCAAAACAGAAACAGTGTCCTTAACCTTACCTTCATAAGTCCTAGATCAGAGCTTTGCCAGGCCATGGAGACACCAAACCAGAAACAGTGTCCTTAACCTTACCTTCATAAGTCCTACATCAGAGCTTTAACAGGCTGTGGAGACACCAAAACAGAAACAAAGTGTCCTTAACCTTACCTTCATAAGTCCTAGATCAGAGCTTTGACAGGCCATGGAGACACCAATAACAGAAACAGTGTCCTTAACCTTACCTTCATAAGTCCTAGATCAGAGCTTTGACAGGCTGTGGAGACACCAAAACAGAAACAAAGTGTCCTTAACCTTACCTTCATTAGTCCTAGATCAGAGCTTTGCCAGGCTGTGGAGACACCAAAACAGAAACAAAAAGTCCTTAACCTTACCTTCATAAGTCCTAGATCAGAGCTTTGACAGGCTGTGGAGACACCAAAACAGAAACAAAGTGTCCTTAACCTTACCTTCATAAGTTCTAGATCAGAGCTTTGACAGGCTGTGGAGACACCAAAACAGAAACAAAGGCTACAACCATCTGGATTATTTCTATCAAGGTTGTAGTAACCTTGTTTACACTGGTTACAAGTCGTTCCTTCAACGTTCGACTGAAAAAAAAAATTACGATATGATTAATAAACTTTTCTCCAGTGAAACTTCCTTTTACCTACATATACACATCATGTATGTTATAAAACAGAGCCCTCCCACGCCACATCCTCTCCTGAACACATTCACTTTGTAGGTTTTATTTGTCTAAACTTGAAACTCCATATATAATACTCCATAACAAGTACAATAGCATTTATATTAGTGATTCTATACAAGGAATTTCCACTTAATATTCCAGACTGCTGTCTATACTAAATGTAAGACATCATAGACATGGTATCTACATTTGTACAAACTTTTTTTTTTTCAATAACATAATACTTTATTGTTTGATTCGTCTGTTAACAAAACACCTTAGACGCCCAGGTAACAAAAAATAATCTAAGGTTCCCTGTTTTACAAACTTGAATATTTATACATCAAGAATGCTTTATCTTAAATAAACAAAATTGTCCTTTGAAATATGAAAGTTGTTCATAATTTTCTGTTTAGGAAGAGTCTAGGAAGCATTTATTAACAAATCTTAATTAAATCTGCATTATAGAAAAGGCTTATACCATTATATAAATGTTGAAAACAATTGTGAATTAAACAACCGTGTTCAAATTCAATACAATGACTAACCTTACAGATACAGTTTCCATCACATCTTGAGGGATCTACTGACCCTGCTGGGTTACAGGGACATGGTTTACAATATGGGTAACCATAGTAACCAAAGGCACACTGATTACACTGTCTTCCTCCAAAACCTGGCTTACAGATACAATGACCAGGTTGCTGAAAATACAATTAACATCTGTAATATATTGAGCAGAAAATAGTAATAAACAAAATCAAATACATACCTCCCATAATTTCTGAGAAATATAAAATTTATATGGAACAAAAATATTACAACTGACAAAATTAAACTGAAATAAATATATAAAAGGTAGACAAGATATGCCTTTATTAACCAAAGGTTAGACAAGTTATACACCTACAATAGCTTGAAGGGGTCGTCATAGTCGTGATTGCATGGTAGTTGGATTTACAACCACCTATGCAATTAGTGCCTATCACCACTAAAGTTGTGAGTTTGAATCCTGCTCATGGTGACATGCACTCGATACAACATTATATGATCAAGTTTATCAGTGACTTGTGACAGGTTGGTGGTTTTCTCGAAATACTCCGGTTTCCTCCACCAATAAAACTGACTGCCACGATAAAAATGAAATATTGTTGAAAGTGACTAAACATCATACCCCTAACCCCAAATCCTGTAATTGATTCAACAAGTTAATTCAATAGAAGTAATATTTCAAATGATCAAAACCAGTAATTAAACAAAACAAGCCTTAATTGTGGAGTTCTCTGTTATTCAATCTCTATACAAGTGTCACAACTGATATGCTAATTTGACTTAATGGTTGTAAATTAATCACATACAAACTCATTTTACTGAATCAACCTGCTTAGATATCTCATGAGAACACATTCCTGGTTATGTGGTCAGTGCAATTTGAGGTCATCAAGTGAGATACACTACTTTTAGAACAAAGGATTAAGTTTGTGTCTTAAATTGGATTATAATTGAGGTTGACGTTGTATATGTTTTTTTATTTGTGTTAACTATAGCTTTATATTTTTCTAAGTATAATTAACAATCTAACAAATGCCAAGAAACTCTCAGAGTGACACTTGATTGGCGAGTAAAAGACACTCAATACAATTGCTTTAATGGCGTCCAAACGCAAAGGAAAAGGGCTTCTTTCAAACAGCTCAGCTGATGAAACCCAATCCAAAGACTGTTCACCCGAGCTCAGCTCTATAGGGGAACAAGTGATTGTTGTTTAAGAACTTAACGATAATGAAAAACTACAATTTCCTGCGACTTTAGTCACATATGCCGTGTAGTGGGTACATGATAAACTTACAAATCCTTCATGAACTCTACTATCATCAGGGTAGCATTGGTCTGTAGATCCTATAGTCTCTCTACATCTACATTGTCTACAGGGGTACTGTGATGTCTGGGGTACACCAAGGGGACGGTAATAACCATCGATACATCTCTCACAATTAATACCAGCTGTGTAATCCTTAAAGCAAATGATAAAAGTATGATCAGTAAATATATGAGAGATATCCTCTAAATAAGTAAATCAGAAAACAATCATGGCCAAGGGTATGTTGTTTAAATTAATGTGTATACCACATTGTCTATTACAGTAACTATAAGTGTATAATACCCATTCTTTCTCAGAAATAAAATTGACCAGCCTGTACGTGTGAATATTATGAACACAAATTCAAAAAGATATTTCAGATTATGAAAAGAGAGTCTAAACAGTGATGGTTTACAATTCCACCAATATCAACAAAACAAACAATCACTTCTCTTCTCAACCCAAACTCATTGAGCATAAAAAAAACATATGATGTCCAAAATCCAGGTCCTGGCTTAAAAATGTGGTGGGTTTAGGCTGTTAATATGATCCCAACACTCCCCCTCTGGATAATTGGATCTCCAATTACAATACAGATATAAACAGTTTGTTGTAAAGCTACTTTTTCAGAACAGAACAGGTGACTAGCATACAAGACACAATATTATAACCTTCATATTTATTCAGAATTGTCATGATAAATCAGATTACCTCCCTTTGATCATAACAGATGTGAATTCCTATCTGAAACCCAGTTAAATACACAAACTCAATGATGGGAGTTTTACCTGTCAGTTTGATATATCTTACCTGGCTGTCCTGGTGAGTCTAGTAGTCATGATATAGCTGAACATGTGCTCAAACTTATACCATAAACAACAATAAGCAGATCTCTTTGATTGGTCATTCTGTTGTCTATAGTATTGGTTTTTACAATCTATTTCTTACTATATTGATGCCAGAAGGCTTGCTTGGCTATTTCTATAATTTATCAAATACTCCAAAAATTAAAAATCTTGTTCACATTTATGAGCTATTAAATCAATGGACGACAATCTACCTACCTTACAATTAAGACAGACACCACCACCATCATACTCCCCTATAATATTAAGACTTAGTCCTCTAGCATCCACTGTAGCATTATATACACAGTCAGAGGAATGGCTATGGCAGTTACACTCTGTTAAATATAATAGAAATGTAATCAATTATAAAATAGAATATACATATCTCGTCTCTGAATATGAGGCTTAGAAACAGGAGGACATGCAAGGCTTGCCAAGCATTTCTTACCTGTACTTGCCGACTACTAATAACTTGACATCAATGCATTTTGGTTGCGTTGCTCAAATAGCATCGTGGCAGGATAAAACTTAAATACACAGTCCGAGTGTAAATAATAATTGTAATTTAGTTGTATTCCTGGTTTGTGATAGGACAATGATTTAATGGTCGTAAATATACTCTAACGTGTCGCCAGTAAACTCAATTTGCGATCACCAAATCTCCAATTGATGCCTTGAAATTTTCAAATACAATACAGTGTTCTCCTATTTTACAGTACGGAATACCGTCTATAATATACCAGCATTATCACATAAGTACCACATTTGGTCTTGTAATGTATATAACTGCTAAGCAGTGTCTAAAAAGCTAATCAATGTTAGTTTCATTATTAAAAAAAAAACAAATATCTGAGTGTAACTAAAATCAAAAGCATTAAAATGACAACAAAACAAACTGATTTATATGTTGATATCCTTCACTTTACTTGGAGTATTATTTTTATAGATAAATCTTTATAGTTTTGTTAAATAGATTCGTCATGTTAGGGTACCAGTTAGTGGTCTGTATATTGTGTTAGATGTGATTTCATATGGAGACAATTTAACCATTAAATATTATATCACAAGACATCAAATGTTGTATAGAACCTGAAAAAAATATAACAATTCTCAATAGTGTAACTAGAAATAACAACCCAACATCCCCCCCAAAAAAAAGACATACCTTCACATCCTCCTCCAAGATGGCCCGGTTTCCATGGTTTCTGATTGTATCCAGGACAACACTTTTCACAATTATTACCACATGTATTATGTGTACAGTCACATGACAGTCTCTATAATATAAACTCATGTTTTCACGAATAACATACTTGATAGTTCTCATTTACAATTAATAACATTGTGATGTCTAATCTCATGTATTTCAGCTATAAAATATGTTTAATTACAAATGTAGAACCTTAATTTTCTTTAAATTTAAAGGTTTTTTACACAACTGCTTGTTTTCATTTAAGAATTGAATGCATTCTTTTGAAGTTTCATTGGGATATGAAAGCGTTGACCGAAGTACATTTTCAATGAAGGGCTACTTGAAGCGCAGTAGCGCTTCATGTTGAAAATGTAGTTCGATCAACGCTTTCATACCCTAATGAAACTTCAAAAGAATGCATTCAATTCTTATAATTATATTTAAATCACACCAAATTTAATATAGTGGAATTTTTCGTTGTGAATTTTATTTGTGTTAGATTATTTGCTGTTGGAAATTACTACGCCATTGATTGTATACATCTGACGTCGTCATGAAGGCACGTGCAAGTTCGGGTTTGAGTTTCATTTAGATATGAAACATCTCTTTTATAATCATGTGACCACTTCATAACCAATCATATTGTAACATTTCAATGAAAAACAGAAGTAATGTAATTATGTACCTTTGATGGTTACCTTGTAGAGCTATATTACTATGATAACCATTAACAAAGTACCGCATCAGTGGCATAGTGGTTAGCATGCTCATCTCGAGTGAGGTAGATCGTGGGTTCCAGCCCCGGACGGGTCAAACAAAAGACTATAAAATTGGTATTTGTTGCTTCTCCGCTAAGCACGCAGCATTAAGGAGAAAGAGAAAATACTCGGAATCAGAATAATGTGTCCGAGTGGAGCGACTATTGTTTCAGTGAGCTAGCACTATAAAAATCCAACTCAGCATGTTGGTCTAGAACAAAGCGGACCTCATCATCTGCTCATTGAAAATTAACTTGTTCTCGCCATGATATAGCTGAAAAATTGCTGAATTGGAGTTAAACAACAATCACTCACTCACTCATTATTACATAAAGACATTTGACATCTAAGCTCCTCAGAAATAAAATACTTACATCTGTATTTTTGATTGGACGACAGTTTCCTGCATGCCCATAACAAATACATTGTCCACCTATTGATATATCTTTTATAGAGTAGAAATACTGAAACAAGTAGACAAAATATTGTAATGAAATATAACTATGGCAACTGTACTGGTAACAATAAATCTACAATTTAAATATTAGACCAAGTTTATGGGGGAATAGGGTTATTGTGTTTAATGACACTTTCAACAATAGTTCAGTTATATAATGGCAGTCAGTGTTATTGGTGGAGGAAACCAGAGTGCCCCAAGAAAACCACAGACTGCTGCAAGTCACTGACAAACTTCATCATGTAATGTTGTATCGAGTACACGTCGCCATGAACGAGGTTCGAACTCACAACTTTAGTGGTGATAGGCACTGATTGCACAGGTAGTTGTAGATCCAACTACCATACGATCACGACTACGACGACCCCCGTCAAGTTTATGAGATTTCTATATGAAATACATATACTCCATAAAATCAATGTAAGATTTTTCAAGACTATAATCATTTTGAAAATTTCAGCAAAGTTATCGAAGAGTAAAATGATATGAAAGTCAGATGTCAAGTACAGTCAGATCTGACTTAAAGGGTACCTGTATATAGCAAATCACTGTCTATAAAGGACACCTGTATATAGCAAATCACTGTCTATAAAGGGCACCTGTATATAGCAAATCACTGTCTATAAAGGGTACCTGTATATAGCAAATCACTGTCTAGAAAGGACAGTTTCATTTTCTCCATTTATTGAATAGTGCATATAATTTGAACCTGTATATAAAGGACAACTGCTCATCAAGGGCACATCTTCCATTTCCCTTCACTGCTCTTTATATACAGCTTGACTGTAGTTTGTTGACATGAACACACTGAACTTACAATTATAAAACTTATAGAGTACAAGATTAATACTCCTATTACAGAGTCATCCAATAAAAACATGTATATATTAGATACAGTATGCTTGTACCAAAAGTTTATAACCGTAAGGCCCAGGATATGTGTTGACCAAGTACAGTTTTTTAATATGGGTTAAGGTTAGGGTTATGGTGTTTAACACCACTTTCAACAATATTTCAGTCAAACCATGGTGGTCAGTTTTATTAGTGGAGGAAATTGGAATACCCGGAGAAAATCACCAACATGTCGCAAGTCACTGGCAAACTTTATCACATAATGTTGTATCGACTACACATCGCCATGAACAGGGTTCGAACTCACAACTTTAGTGGTGATAGGCATCGATTGCATAGGTAGTTGTAAATTCAACTACCATAGGATCACGACAATGATGGCTCGGTATACCCTGTGACATTATATGTATGTATACCCCCAACATGGTTAAAGTTTGTACCCTGTGATATTATATCTATGTTTTATATGTATGTTTTATATGTAATAGAGGTTTATAAAAGTCATAAACATATATTTTACACAAGTCACATGATGACTAAGGCTAACAGCTGTTAGTTTTTTGTAATAAATCAGGCAGAATAATTTATCATCTTTTTATAGCCAAAAAATAATTATAGTAATATGATATTAAGAATGAGTGCTATCATAAATGTCACACTATACATATAGATATTAGAATACCATCTAATGATACTAGATCATACACTCTGACAGCACATAATATATAGAGTGTAAGGCAGTGTCATATAACTTTGACAAAAATTTATAGAAACTCTCCAGTAAATGAGGGTACATATCCCAACACTACAAAGAATTGTAACTATTAAAGACAACAATTTATAGAAATTCTCCAGTAAATGAGGGTACATATCCCAACACTACAAAGACTTAGTCTTACTCTTAGGTGTAAACATGTCAAAAATGTTATTAGAATGTTAGTGCATGTTCATAAGTTCACTTTAATAGTCATAATTCAACAGAAATCCTCAAATCTTTCAGTTTTCAAGTGTGTACACAATCCTAAGAACCCCCCTGACTACGGGTGTTAAGCGATAGATCAAGACTTTTCCAAAATGCGAATATGGGACACTTTCATTCCGGTCCATACATTTACCCAAGAATACCCCAGAATACCCAAGAATACCCCCATATTACCCAAGAATACCCTCAGAGGACCTGTAAATATCCCTGAAAGACCGAAAAACAGATAGAATTTTTCTATTTCCCCGAAACAACAAAAAACTACCAAAATCTTATTAAAATGATAACGATGAAAATTAATGGCACAATTACCCCACATAATAACTCTTACATGTTCAAAAAAGAAAATTTAGCACAGAAACAACAAATAATTATTGCATGGGAAGCTCGCGGAAGTAATCAAGACCAATCTCGGATGATCAATATAATTAATTATTTCTTAAAATATTAAACAACAAAAGTATTGTTTTTACATATACAAACAAAATTTTAGAGAAAACAAAATAAAAAAAATTATAACAATTTCACGATCAAAGAAATGAGGGAAAATACGACGACATAAAGATTGGCTTGCATAGATATTCAGACAACATTGAAAGTGAAACCATTTGACTCAAAATACCTCCTTTCCTATAAAACCCTCAAAAATACAAACTGGGTATATTTCTTTATTTCGATCTATATGAAACACAAAACAATGTTCAACTATTCAGCAAGTCTCAACAGACTAAGCAAGATATGTTTTTTTTTTTTTAGTTAAGTTGACAAAGCATTTCAATTTTAAAATTTTGAACTGCAAGCCTCTTATAACACCAACGTAATTTGATAAATAATTTCGATTTAAAAAAAAACTTCTAATGAGGTTCTAATAGCTTTTAAAGGGTTAATACCGTGTGTCCAACGTACAAGTCAGAAATTTTTTTCTTCGATTTTTCTAATACAAAAAATTTAGGCCGTGGCTATTTGTCCGGACCCGGACAAATAGCTTGTGGGCTATTCGTCCGGAACCGGACCAATAGTTTATACCTTTTGCATTGGCTATTTGTCCGGACTTTGTAAGTGAATTTGTTATGTTCCTAGCTATGAAATGTTATGATTTACAAAGTCTTAAAAAAACAAAACAATAATTAAATCATAGTTGCATTCTGTGAAATATCTCCATCATGCAACAGAATAACAAAAATTAAAAATCCAAAATCTTTCAAGATCTTTATATTATTTGTATTTTGTGGTATTCTTGGGCATTCAAAGGGTATTCTTGGGTAAATGTATGGACCCCTTTCATTCTGCTCAAAAGGAAGTTCAGATCATTGTTTAGAGAAATACAATTAGGTGTCAAAACTGTCAAGACAAGTTGACTGTTCAAATTTTATTTTTCAAAATAAGTGTGGACATGACATATTTTGGGTCTCTTATGTCAGAAATGATAGGGATCAGAAACCTTAATGTTCATCAATCTTATTTGTCTGTGGTTTTATATACGTACCAGTGACCTAAAATATCATGAAAGACTGATGTTGTGACATCACAGACATTTACACATACATGTGGGAAAACAGAGGGACACAAATCATAATAGTATCATAAAAAAAAATTGTTTTGGACGACATGTCATATCAATCTAATATTATGTATTGACAATTCATAGAAAAAATTAGTCTACCAGTAAATTAAAAAACAAAATGATAGTTCACAGAAAATACCCTCTACCTCTTTGTTATATAAATGGAATTTCATACAACATTGACTAGAGTGTTTTTACAGTGTAATGCTCAGTCACTGTGTAATATGTCATCAATTTTAACTTCAGTTTTATTATCATTTAAGTGAGACAAGATGACCCAAAAGATAGATGTCATTTCTGCTTCAATAAATTCTGAAAAAAAATGTACTTTTACAATAGAAGAAAACAATGAAGTTATGTAAGTTATGATATATATCTAACACTTTACATATATCTTAACCTAATGAAAGCTGTCATAATACAATGTTAAATAGATGGGGGGGGGGGGTCGCTTCTGGTAATTTGAGGTACAGGGGTGTAGCTGGAAATTGGAAAACACCTCCCAGTCATATATTGACACATTAAAAATATCCTACCCATTCATATATTCCTTCCCTAAAATGTCGACCCATTCACATATTTTATTTACCTGAAACCGAGATTGCTAATTATTAATTGTTTGTACAGACATGGTCCAGATAAGAAACATCCTGTAATATATTAATTTGACACTTGATTATTCAATTATTGGAGGATTAAATGTCAGATTCTTCGCAGGACATCACTTTTGTGCAGGACATGACTGCAGATCATAGTGATCAGACCGGAATTTATCTGTGTGTTAATGTATTAAAGATAAGACCTAATCATTATTATATGCTTACCATCCATTGACATATCCTAATGCAAAATTTCCACCCCAGTCATATATTTGACAGCTCAAAAAACCGACCCAATCCAGCGGCACGTCTGTATATACAAGTATATAGGAAGTGACCCCCCCGTGGTTAAATATTTCTGTCTTAAGGTATATGTACACCAATGCAACATTACAACTGTATATACAATATAGTCCAGACAATAATGATATCAACTCATCCTATAATATTTACATATAACGTATTTAAATCTTTAAGTACATTATAATTTTTTTGCATTATCATCATTCAATATTAAATCAATGCCTCATGTTTGTTTATATTAGACAACTTATAGCATTTCTTTAAATAAGTCAAGATATGGTAGTTGGTGGCCTGCTGAAAAACCAACTGCTCTGGTGTTATTCATGGCCTCCTCAAAGCATTAGACCATCGGCCCCAAACAATCCATACCTTTTATCAACCTTCTGATTTATAGTCTGTAGACTTGTTCTTGTCATGAAAATGGTTAAAATACAGGCTAACAGCTGACTGACTGTTAAATAACAATCAATCTGACAATCAAGTCTAACTTGCTTTTTTAAATGTCTAAATTGACACCATTTTATGGAAGAATTAGCTCAGCTCAAACAACAGGTTACAAAACCAATTTCAGCTTTCAAAAGCATAAATGTATATAGAGAAAACAAAACTAAAAACAGGAAACTATCAACTACACCTCATTGTTGACAAAAGCTGGAAAGTGAAGCATTCAATTTCTGTAGAGAAGCTGCTGGTTATTAATTCACCTTCATCTATTTTTATTTCCAACATGTGATAATCATCACCTTCGTGCCAAAGTAGGAGATGGAAAAAGATGCCTGATATAAATCCAGCCAGTAATATATACTTACTCTTTCAGTTACTGAAGGATCTATGAACTTCGATTCAAAGTTACGCCTAAGTGTCATTAAATCAGCATTTAAGGTTCGGATCTTCTGAAATCTTAATCTCACATATCTAGCTGAGGTATATTGCTGTAAAAAATGTAATAATTCATAGCATAAAAGATTATCTTAGAAAAATATGAAGGAAAATTTAGCAATTGTGTTACATGTAATAATTACAGGCTCACCTGAAATTCCCACCTGATGATTTATACACTGTTTAGTTTAAATCAAGTTTGCAGGTTCTTGGAAGAATGTTTTATTCATATTTCTATAAGATCCTGTGTGTGTTAAACAATGTACTGAAGTGATGGCCATCTTGGACTCTGTAAGGTGCGATCCAATGCAATGATTATTGTACAGTTCAATTTCTGGAAAATGTTATTTATTTGTTTTTCCATTATATCTTATGCTTTAAGACTTTGTCCTGCAATGGCAGCCATCTTGCATTTTTGATTGACACTCAAAAAAACAGATATTTGGTAGAGGATAATCAAAGGAAATTCATGTGAAGTTTGGGCTCAAGTAGGTTTCTAGTTTCTGAGAAAACTAATTTACTGATTATCCCATAAGGACCTTTGTTAAAACTTTGTCATGTTGTGGCAGCCATCTTGGATTTCCATTAGGACATTGTAATAATTCTATCACATGGTTTTAGAGTAGATTTTTAATATTCCAGCCAATCAAAAGTATTTTATCCCCAATGGCCATGTAAAATTTCTCATTGAAGCCAAAATCAAAGATACTGTTGAGGACAACTGAAGTAACATTTCTACTAAGATTAACTCCATTTACTCCAGTGATTTCAGAGAAATTATTTGAAATATGAAAAGCTAATAGATGTAGACAATGACTATGACCGTCCATGAGAGACCAATAGGCAATCAAGGACGTTAAAAAAAAATATCGCCATCATAATGACCACAATACCTCACATTGACCTTTGGCCCTGATGATGAGCTAACAAGTCATGCTATACATTTATTACACTGTACATGTTATAATATTATTAATGCTTTATATTCATAACTTTTAACAACTGTCAGATACAACCCTAAGACGAGTATTTCTCTTTGCCTTAAGCTTATGATATACAGAAATTATAAGAATAAAATATGTTATGATATTCATTCTCATTAATTACATTAATAAACTGTGGTGTTTTTTCAAGGATATAATTTTTTCATTAAAGAAAATATGACAATTTCAAGACATTCTGTTGAAACCCAAAATACTAAGCTACAATTCTCCAGAATACCAAAGTCCTATGTCATAAATTCCTTTAACAACCTAACAGCATGTTACAGTGGTCCATGGTCATTGCTGTGTTAGGTGTAATGTTATAGACTATTGTAACATTATGATACCAGTTAGAAAGTCAGTTCTTATACAGATCCATTGTTAAAAGATCAAATGTACTACAACTTAAGTTGATCCATTGTTTTATTGAAATAAAAAGATCAAAATAATGTACTACACAAATGAAATAGCCATATATTATTGTATATTGCCTTTAGCAGTGATTCAATAGATAGGAGAATATGTACTATAACTATCATTTAAATATCATATAACTCCTAATACAAGGGGTGAGTAATCTTACAGTAGCTGGTATAAAAATGTAGTACAATAATATACTGTAAGATACCTGACTTAGAATAATGTTAAGATTTTAATTATATCATCTCTATACAATAAAAATCTTACCAGTAATACAGGACTTGGTCTATTTACACCAGGTCTTCCATTGACTAGAGAAACAAAAATCTGAAAATACAAACATGTATATAATAAATACAGGGGCAGATCCAGGATTTCAAGTTAGTGGGGGGGGGGACGCACTTAAAAAAATCAAAAATTTTTGGGGTATTTCGTGTGAAAAATCATGATTTTATGCAAAAAAATCATATTTTTTCCAATTTTAGGGGGGGGCGCACGCCGGGGGCACCCTCCCCCTGGATCCACCCCTGAAATAAAATACCAATTGATAAGTAATAAAATCAGATTTATAGGCTGTAGTTCTCCTGAAAAAAAAAACTCTTGCTATTTCATTAGCACCCGTAGTTCTCATGAAAAAATTTCCTTTTGTTTGATTGATTGATTATTGCTTAATGTCCAACAAGAAGTATTTCAGCTATATTGAGCATGAGAACAAATTCATCAATACCTTAACATGATACAGAAATGAGGGAGGAATGTGACAACCGTGGTAACGAGCGATGGCTGCCACTGGAAAAATATCATATAGAGAATTGGATGGGGATGAAAAATTTAGTTTTCTATAGAGATTACAATGCACCTACTCTTTTACAAAGTCTACAAAAGAGGACTTTAGCATTGTTGGAGCATGACACAATCCAACATTTTACCCACTAAGGTCTGTGGTCAGGCTTTCTGTATTATAACCTGATAATACTCCACAGAGAGGGCATCCCCCATCCAACTTCTCAATATTTTCTTGGCAGCTTTGTGGGTCAAGCTCTAGGCCAATGAACATTTGTTCAAGCTGGCATGAGTTAGGGATATATACAACCAACACATTATGGACTACAGTACCTACCTCACCATTTTCTAGTGGGTTAATCTTTGAGTATCTTGTTGTACATATAACTTGGTCATCTGTGAGGTAGTTAGGTATACCATACGTATTTTGAATTCCATATTCCCTCAGACAATCTAAACTGGTAATTGCAAAATACTGCCATGGTGTAAAATTTTCACCGTCTATTGACTTTTCAAGTACCCAATTTCCAGGACGAGGGGCATTTGCTGCTTTTACTATAACATAAGCTACTTGATATACCTAAAATAGAAATAGAAAAGTAATTATAGATAAAAAGTCATTTTAATGGTTTTAATAATAACACACTTTTCATATTTTATATTACACAGTAACAGTCTTTGCCTTACTTGTTTTTTCACCTACTTGTACTTGCCCGAAAGCCAAATTTAGAAAAATTGTCTATTTATTCAAACAAATTCTTTCAAAATTTCACTCGTCCGAATCCAGTTTTACTTGTCCCGGGCTTCGGGGAAGTGGGTTAGCGAGAAGACTGCAGTAATAACTCGTCGTGTTAATGGTCAACATACTGTTTATACTATGGAGCCTACAAATCAATGTTCATCCTGTAATTAATTCTTCTGCTGTATCCATATTTAACAGATTTACATACATAAATATTTACTCCATTTGCAATTTCCATGGACTAGTAAAGTTGTTTGCTTCAGTTAAAGTAACCTTATAAAGAGACCAAAAACAAAATAATTAATACATATATTTTTTGCTAATTATCCCAGATTTATATCATTTTTTGAAATTTGATGTAATGTTGAAGAAACTAATATATGTTGTAAATATGAACATCAATTTGAAAACAAACAAGAGGCTCACCTAGTTATTCATGCAGTTGATGTACACATTTCTTACAGAAATATCCATAAAATTTCAAGCCAAGTTTGATTTTAAATGGTTAAGTGATTTCTGAGAGGAATGATTTTAGAAAAAAAATTCAATAGGGTTTTATATAAACATTGAAAGAATACAATTATTTTTCCTATAGTTATGTCCCTTTGGCCTAGTCTCTTGGAGTTGCTGTAAACCCTGACAATATGTATAGAATGTCATGTGCACTAAATTAAATATCTACAATAAAAAGAAAAGAAAAAAAGCTTTTGCTATTTAAAGAGTTTTATCCCTTATATTCTATTAACATATAAACAATTATGACCATATTGGTTGGTTGGAAGGATCATATTATATAATTAATACAGATATGAATCACTCCGACAATATTTGGTAAGATTTGCCCAGAAAAAGTTTACAGACAGGAGAACGACAGTGATGGAAATGGCTCAAATGGATGATGACTAGGAGAATGTAAAAATGTATTGGGTCTTCTTTATACCAGGAAAACTGATGGATTTGTATTTCTCAACATTTCTTATATTTTTGTAAAATCTCCTGGGTTGATTGAAGCAAAACATAAAAATGGAATACTTCTTTTATGAAATTATTACTATTGGTAAACAACATATGAAGTTTGACAGAGGAAGTGGTTCATATTGTTGCGGTGGGGTGGGTTATGGTGTTTATAATGGTGGACCATTACATAATTATGAATTTTTTAATTTCAAATGCATTTTTCACTGTTCAAATCCTGTATTCTATAATTAATTTAGATTACATAATAGCCATGATATAAATATATATCTGAAAAATTGTTCCTTTGGAGTTAAACAACAATCACCCAATCATTAGATGAGGTCAAGAATATACTGTCATAACTAGAATACAGTAGAATATTAGATGAGGTAAAGAATATACTTTCATAACTAGAATACAGTAGAATATTAGATGAGGTAAAGAATATACTGTCATAACTAGAATACAGTAGAATATTAGATGAGGTAAAGAATATACTGTCATAACTAGAATACAGTAGAATATTAGATGAGGTAAAGAATATACTTTCACAACTAGAATACAGTAGAATATTCATGTTAAATTGCTTTATTCAGAGATGTGTTTTTTCCATGAATAGATGTTTCGATTGTTCACTAACTATATTATTAAACAATTAATCATAAATAAGTGCATTAATCACATGACCTGAACAACAATATCTGACTTTAATTTAAAATATTACTCATTTAATCATTAAAACATTTTAATAGGAATATTAAGTTCAATCTCTCTTTGGTTAAATGGACAACTAGGTTTAAACACCTGTTCTAAGGCTTTGTATTTTTAATTACATCAGAGAAATTTCAACTTTAAAGTGCTAAGAATACAATTATCCCTGATTTAATGTTAAATTCTCCTTTACCCCTTACATGTGGTTGAAAATTACAGTTGGACCTGTATTACCTTTTTAATACACCTTTGATCAACTATAGTCTATTTCATAAAAGTCAGTTATATTCCCATTGATAAAAATTGTGGTTAAAATGTCTATAATTCATTATTAAATAATAAATACTTGGTATGCAATTATTAAAGTCAAACCACAGGTTAAGTACATTTGATAATGTCTAAAAATTTCTTTTAGACCTCTTATATTTTCTTTCTTTTTTATCAATAAAAATTTAGATTAATCTACTTGTTCAATAAAGTAATAATAAAATTGGAATTTTCAAATACTATTAGTCCTTTTGTACCATGACATATATTGTGACAATTTATTACATTTACAGGCCCTATTAATTCTAAGTTAATTCATGGAGGAAATCACTATTTCAATTTCATAAAACTCTTTTTTAAGAAGTTTGAGGAAAAAAATATTATCCGATATAGCATATTAAAATTAAAACAAATATGATTGAAACCTGTGACTCACATGAGCCTGTCCCACGCACTTTGTAAAGTAATGCTTTTTTTTTTAAAACTAATCCAATGTGATATCTTGAAACCCAAGACTTTAGGATATTAAGCTATTCATTTTAATTTACACATTAGAATGATGCTTCATGTCAAATACAATTGTATCTCTAGTACACTAGTTCTTAAGAGGAGATTTTTGTTCTCAATTTCCTCATTATACAGTCTATTATTAACTTGTTACTCATTGGCTCTGGATGGAAAGTCAGTATTTAGTTAAAATTAAATCTTACGGGTATCATCACCCCATTAGTCATTGCTCCGGCACTGACATTTTTTACTAGATATTCAGTGTCATTGAAATTTTTATCAAAAAACTTAATAATATATTGTAAAACATTAATATTTTGTGCCTGTTAATTTTGTCATATTTAATGCTTGATATTG
>MJUT01026203.1:0-13740 GCA_002080005.1 Gigantidas platifrons
TTTCCCCCTCCAGCAATGATAATCATTTAATTCTACGGTTTCATAGTTGATTGCTCGTATTCCCCCTCCAGCAATGATAATCATTCAATCCTATGGTTTCATAGTTGATTGCTCGTTTTCCCCCTCCAGCAATGATAATCATTCAATCCTACGGTTTCATAGTTGATTGCTCGTTTTCCCCCTCCAGCAATGATAATCATTTAATCCTACGGTTTCATAGTTGATTGCTCGTTTTCCCCCTCCAGCAATGATAATCATTCAATCCTACGGTTTCATAGTTGATTGCTCGTTTTTCCCCTCCGGCAATGATAATCATTCAATCCTACGGTTTCATAGTTGATTGCTCGTTTTCCCCCTCCGGCAATGAAGTTCAAAGGGACATAACTCCCACAAAATTCAGGAGACCAAAATTTCCTGGTAATATGCACAACTACAGATGGTGTCCTTACTACCTACCAAGTTTCATGAAATTCTGTTCAGTAGTTTTAGAGGAGTTGCGCTGACAAGCTGCTTCAGTAGTATATTTCGGGAAATTTCGAAGTTCAAAGGGGCATAGCTCCCACAAAATTCAGGAGATCAAAATTTCCTGGTAATATGCACAACTACATATGGTGTCCTTACTACCTACCAAGTTTCATGAAATTCTGTTCAGTAGTTTCAGAGGAGTTGCGCTGACAAGCTGCTTCAGTAGTAAATTGTAGGGAAATTTCAAAGGGGCATAACTCCTACAAAATTTAGGGGATCAAAATTTCCTTTATACTGCAAAGTTCACACATCATGATCTTAACCTCCACAAAGCGTGGTGGAAATCGGACAAAAGATGTGGAAGTTGGTATGAACAGACGGACAGACAGGCCGATTCCTATATAGCCCCTAAACTATGTTTGCGGGGGGGGGGGTATAATGATCTGTGTTCTTGTTGATATTTATATAATACTTATCAAATGTGCAGCAGGGGTGGCGGGGTGGCCGAGTGATATAGGTAGTTCTGCCTTACAGACCACTTAACCTATCACTGATGCAGACCGAGTTCTAGTCCCTCTTTGTACAATTACGAAAAAAGGTGCACTCGACTTGCATGTGATAAAGTTTGCTAGTTACTTGCCCATGTTTGGTGGTTCTCTCAAGGTACTCCGGCTTCCTCCACTACAAACTGGTCATCACCATATAGCTGAAAGATTGCTGCAGTGACGTAAAACCCCATTAAACAAACAAAATGTACAGCAGAATATAGAAATTTATTGAATCATGACAATATATCAACAACAAACATTTCATTCATGAATTAATAGCAGACATTAATGCTAAAAAGACAAAGTTTTAGGAATGTACCTTAATGATTTTCAAAGAGAATTAAAAAAAATATATTCGAAATAGTTTGCAAAAATCAAATTGTAATTTAAAAGGTGAAAACTTAAATTTGTATTATTTTCTATTAAAAAGTATCATAATTTTTCATTCCTTGGTAAAATGCCTATCAGAACATAGTTGAAACTGAAAGATGAAAAAAAAACATTATCAGAACATTTAACTACTTTGATTAAAGTATAAAGAAACACAATTTCATTTATGTTTAGCTGCACTAATTTCATGTAATTTGCAAATTTTATTTCCCTTTTCAGTTTAACATATTTTACTTGCTCAATGTCTACAAAGTGGTTACATATTACCCTCACACATGTAATCAAATTATATAATGGATTTCAACTAGATAATACAATGAGGTACTAACTAAAGAGATAATACTAACAAAGGACAATGCAGTTCATATGACCTGGTGTGAATGATGAATGGTGGCTTCCTCCACTACAAACAGGTCATCACGATATAGCTGAAAGATTGCTGCAATGGCATGCGACGCCTTGAGAACAGCATCTATTTATAGATTCCGTTCATTGACAAATAACCTCCATCTTTTAAACCAATCTAAACACTTATGAAATGACATGTGACTCTAAAATTAATTTATTATAATATGGTTAGATTACTGGTAATATATAAATTAGCTAGCATACCATTGCCTTTCATGCTTTATTAATTCAACTGAAAATTAGCAAATCAGTAGTTCAAAAATGAAAATATAACACAACCCAATTCTTATTACTGTGCTTTGATCTAATAACACACAAATTAAGTCATATTTGTGTAGTCTTCAAGAGATAAAAGATGTCTCAGCCAATTTGCTCAACGGTCTTGCTAGGGAATGAAAATATAGCACAAACTTAAAGTAATATGAAATGCCAAAATCACTATTTTCAGTTGTCTAAAAATTTCTGATCTATGTAAAGATTAAATATATAAAAAACGTAAACCATTCACTTTTTGAGAACTACGATGTATAATTCAGGAGAAAATGTCATTTTATTCTGTCTGTGATAATTCTTGCTACCCAGACAATGATGCAAATCATATGCTATTGACCTCAGATTTGAACTCATTCGGTAGAGATTGTGCTCATGCTCAGTTATAGTGTTGATGAAGAAAATGTCGGAGGCAAAGAAATTGAAGCCAGGTCCGAAGCGTAAATTGAGCGATTCTGCAAGAAGAAGAAAAAAAAAGAAGCAGCGAATGCTAAGTTAAACAAATATTGGAGATGAATATGATCGTTGGATGGAAGTAAAGACCGTTCTTCGTCTGGAAACGAACTCTGAAGTGGCCAAGATTCTTCTTGACAGATAACATCATTTTCGTTTCGATTTACATTCCATTATTTTCCATTCAATCTACGATTAAAAATAAAACATACATAAAAGAATTTCTTTGCAAGGCAAGAAATTTAACTTCTTTCAAAACCAGAATGATACATGTGTTCACCTCAGCATCCATCGTTGTTTACGTTGGTGATGAAATTTCATGATCGGCAATCATCGGAACGGTGCATCCGAAGGTTAATTAGCCACCATTGTCTTGAAAAACACGTACGAGATGGAATGATTTTCTATTCTTAATCACAGATGATCGCGATTTTCGTCCTCAAACATGCACGAATGGTTTAGTTTTTAGGGAATGTAAACATATCAAGAATATCTTTGAAAATGTTTATTTCACCAAAAACTCGTTTCATATTACTTTAATTATATTGACACAGTGACTGATAGTCAAAAACTGAAGCAATTGACTTCAGGCTGTAATATTGGTCAGACCTTAAATCAGATTGCAACAATGGAATAAAACTACTGTAGTTCAAAGTCTATTTTTTAATTGCAGAGGTATTAACGTTCACTCCTGTTGGCATGAAAACAGTTATACGAATAGATCATAATTTTAACCCGGTGGCCATTATAAATGACTAATGTCACTTTTGTGGATCGATAAAAATCTGAAGCATCCTCGTGCATTTCAATGAATTTTGAACGGCTAACCTTCGCATATAAGAGTATACTAAATATGAAACTAAGATTATATGTCACAGAAATGAGAAATAATCAATCAAAAGTTTGTTTACTTTTCAAGAAAATAACTTTCAAAATACTTAATGGATACGAAAGATTTCAATAAACACAATATCGACATATTCATAAATGACACGTAAAAATATGCATGCAACTCTTCAAAATTGACTTGAACTTCACTTTTGATCAATGAGAAAACGAAGTCAACCTCCATCAGGCGACTTCTTCGCCCTCAAAAGTGAGACCTGATTTGTATTTAAGTCGAACGGATGAAGAAAATGTGTCCCACATTTTTCTGATTAATTATAACATCTCTTGATCGTTTGAAGAGTAAGAGTATTTTAAACTGCATATTTCAAGTAATTTTCTTAAGGATATGCCTAAAACAGCAGCAGCTCCGAACTTTCGGAACTTTTATGAATAAAAAAACATTTTTCTGCAAAGGCAATAAAATCGTTTCAGTCTGGCCCTTTTAATCGTGTCGGTCGGTGAACGGTAAACAAACATAATTTTAATTTAAGCCTAAACCAAACAACCTAAAAGTAGAGACTCTCCTGGTTTTCAATTTGACATCTAAAGTTGAAACAGAAAATGGGGGTGTTACACATAATTTTGAAAGTGGGCCACCCAAAGATCATTTCAACTCAAATTTCTGACCAAAAGATTTTGATGTGATTTTTATCTCATAATATTCCTAAATGGAATAAACTGGCTGAAAAAATCTCACAGAAAAACCCAGAATATGTTAACTACTCATTGCCATGTAGCTGCAGTTAAAATTTGAGTTCATTTTGAATTGTAATAAAGCAGAAAATGACAACTAAAGACATTTCTATTTTTAGTCACAGCAGCCATTTTGAATGGAGGGTGGGGCTGTCAGTCACACTATAAAAAGGTAACTACCCAAGGACCATCCCAGCCAAATTTCTTTAATTTGGTTTAGTGGTTTCAGAGAAGATTTAAATATGATCGTTTATCAAAATATGCCCAATTTCTATAATCGGTAAAAATCGACTGAAAAAAAAATTTCACAGACAAACCCGGAATATATGTTAAACTACTCATTGCCATGTAGCTGCAGTTACAATTTGAGCTCATTTTGACTTATACTAAAGCAGCAATGGACAATTGAAGATATTTCTATTTTAAGTAACAGCAGCCATCTTGAATGGAGGGCGAGAGTGTCAAACACAAATTTGAAAGGGACCGATCCAGGGACCATCCCTGCCAGGTTTGGTTTTGTTTTGGTTCAGGGTTTTCAGAGGAGAAGATTTAAATGTGATCTTTTATCAAAATATGCCTAATTTGCATAATCGGTAAAATTTGGCTGAAAGACAAATTTCACAGAAAAACCCGGAATATATGTTAAACTATTCATTTCCATGTAGCTGCAATAAAAATTTGAGATTATTTAGATTTATAATAAAGTAGCAATGGACAATTGAAGAAATTTCTATTTTTAGTAACAGTAGCCATCTTGAATGGAGGGCAGAGCTATCGAACATAGTTTTGAAATGGGAACCACCCAAGGACTCTCCCTGCCAAAATTTGGTTTAATTCGGTTCAAAGGTTTCTGAGATGAAGATTTAAATGTGATCTTTTACCAAAATATGCCTAATTTGCATAATTGTATAAATCGGTTGAAAGAAAAATTTCACGGAAAAACCCGGAATATATGTTAATCTACTCATTGCCATGTAGCTGCAGTTAAAATTTGAGCTCATTTTGACCTATACTAAAGCACCAATGGACAATTAAAATTTCATCCCCGCTTTTTTTGCTGATTTTACCCCTATGTTCTATTTATAGACATGGCGGTCATGATGGTTGGTCAGCAGGGTCATCGGACATAACTTTTAAAGGGAACTCCCTAAGGATGAGTTTACAGATGGACGACGGACGCCAAGTGATGGCAGTAGCTCACACAGGTGAGCTAAAAATTGTATGTGTGGTTACATACAGCCAACCAGTCTTTTTATAAGGATAGGCTCACAGAAAAAAAATATTCAGAAAGATATTTTTTCCCTCAAATGCAACTAAAGTCTGAAACTAAAGACATTTCACTACAAAAATGATACACTACATGTGGCAAAATAATGAGCACCATATTTATTGCAAACAAAATAACAAAACCAAATGCATATGCTTAAACATAAACTGTAAATGGCACATACATGTTTGCAGCACACATATTGTACAATATGCAAGGCATTTAGACACTTTTATTTTCTTGTATCTTTTGTTGGTGTGACTGCAGATAGTCTGTATACAAGATTCTTGCCTGATGCAGAACTTTGTGAACATCATGCTTCCGCACCATTTTGTCAAAGAGCATAGCCATCTCATCATATTCTAAATGATTTCGTATAATTACGTCTCGATGTTGCAATAAAAGTGTGAGACAAATAAACATTAAGAAAGGATTACCACATCCAAACACTTCAGGGGGAGGTAACTTTAAGAGGCTATCATTTAAGATAACCTCAATTGAGGAATCACCTGAATTCATCCCAGAATCCTCAATATCAAGTGAATCACTTAAATCATTTCTAGACTGGTTATTTTCATTATCACTCTTGTTTAAGGATTCGGCATGAGATTTATCATTTGAAGATATATTTTTTGAGTTACTTAATGTTGTATCTGATGGTCTTTTGAGTGGTGATGTCATGATTCGCTTTTTAACACTGTCAAAAAATGTCCCTTTGTTTGGAGGTGTTACTGGTTTTGATAGTTCAAGTTCTCTGCTCGTTTCCAGAGAAATATAAAATTGACTTTGACTATGTCCACTGTCATTTTGACCCTCTGCATCTTCTTTTTCACATATACTATCATTTTGTTTTTCAAACTCATTTGGACCATAAAAAGTTTCATTTTTAGAGCTTTCATCATCAAATTCCAAATTCCTCTTTATATTATTGAAGTCCTCTGTCATTTGATGTTCACAACATTCTATATCATGTTTCTCCTGTTGAATTGAAATTGTATCAAGCACTGTATCTACATGTACTTTATTATCTGTCGAACTACTTTGACTTTCAGTTTCCTCACTAACGGTTTGTACATTTGAATGAGCCCTCTCAATGTCAGAACTCTTGTAACCATGAATAGGACAGTTCTCTTTTAAAGAGTTATCAATGGAGGATGATTTGAGTATCATTGATTTAGTCATGAGTTCGTCATTAATTGAAGGGAAATCTTGAGAAGCAAGTTTTTCATCAATAGGTGAATGATCTTCTAATGACAAGTTATTATTTACACTATTTCCCTTTTTACACTCCAAATGATTGGGGCTATTTGGAATTTCCTTAACCCTAGAATGAGACTGAATTCGTCGTGCAAGAAGTTGAGCATACATATTTTGTTTTGATGTAAATGAAGGTGAACTTGGAGTCATGGAAAGAAAATCGGCTCGATAATCTGGATCAGCCAATTTAAGTTCCACATCTGGAGGACTTGGTGGCAAGGTGCTCCACATTACTTCCGACATGTACAGAGAATCGTCAAATGGAAATTCTCTTTTACATTCTAACAGAAGCCAGCGATAACAGAAAAACATATCTGAAGCATTTACCTCTTTTAAATAGTTGTAAAAATGTGAATCGTGTAGTTTTATTAAATCAGACAAATGATTAAACTTAGTTTCAATTGCATTTCCGTTCAACAGAAAATTTGTACGCATTCTGTTCATCAAGGCACAAAAGCACAAGTAGGCCTGTGCTTCATCTCTTTGTATAACAAGCAAAGGGGAAGCAATGTCACTCATTCCCTGACAATATGACACATCTGGATGAGTTATGGCATATGTTACTAAAATGTGGAATAACATTATGAGATTTTTATTGTCATCATTTCCAGAATAAAATTTGTGAGTTCTATCAGTCCTCAAAACATCTTTTTTCACCATAGTTGCCACATGTCTTATTTCTTCCGATAAAGAACCATTTTTAAAATATTCCTTCCAATGATCTCTCAGTTTGTAATATTCATTTTCTTTTGTTTTCATGTAATCAAATCTCTCCTTACCCGAAAGTCCAGCTGGGAATATGTTCAAAAGATGACGCCACACAACCCTTCGTAGGGATGCTTCAATTCCACCTTGATAGATACTGAGCCTAAGTTCTTCAGGCTTTACCATGTGTCCTGAGGAATCTAAGTAATTCCTGAATTCTTGATCTGTTATTGGTGGTTTGGCTGGTTTGTATTTGGCTTCTTCCTCGACTTTTATACCTGAAAGAATTTATTAGAATTATTGCAGTATATACCGGTAGATAATGGGGTTCACCTGCCCACATTCCCGACAGGTGGCACATGTGTACTATCAGTTATTCGATTCTAAGTAAGATGGCGGACGGCGATCAACTGTGGTTAGTGCCGAAGCTCGAAAATCTGTATCTGTATTGAATACGCTGTAGTTCCCGGAACGGTTTTTATACAACGGTAGAGAGAGGCGCCCGGATTTATTGGCGCTGGTACGCTAGGGCGGTCTTGAATGCCTCAAGGGACTTTAAAATGATCTACTACGCCGAAATGCATCGACAAACGGTCGAAAAACTGACTTGATTGAAAGGTACATATTACACCGAAAACCCAAGCATACGATTTATGTTCGTTACTTTTCAATATTATTGTATTTGCTGAATGTCCAAGTTGCCCCGACTGAAAATAAAACATCATTAAAATTATGATGATGCATCAGTTTGAATGTGCTTTTGTGACAGGATTCAGAGACTAGAGGCTCAGCACTGAGCTGAGCCTGTGTCGTTCACCTTGCATTCTGCTCTGAAGACATTCCATAGCCTATAGGGGTGGGGTATGACCCCCGGGGCCTGCCCAAGAGAAAATGAAAATGGGATCCCATCGGGATCCCGCTGAAATCCCGTTAAAATTGGTGGGATAAGCCGGGATAAGCGTCTGAAGTCGGGATCCCATTCGGGATAAATATCTGAAACTGGGATCCCATTCGGGATAACTGTCTGAAGCCGGGATCCCATTCGGGATAACTGTCTGAAGCCGGGATCCCATTCCGGTTGAAACAGGAAAACATAAACCAGAATTCTGTGGAGTTTATTTTTTTTTATATCCCGGAATTTTGTGTATTTTTTCCCCAAACGACCCCCATATCGGAATTCGGGCATGAGGATGCAATCATCATTACCAAGCAATTTTGAAAATAAATATTACCCTGAACGCAATTTTCATCATTACCAATCAATGCCTCACTTCAAAATACTCCTAGATATCAATTTTCATTGAAATCGGAGACCATTGATAATTTGACAATTTTGTTGGCAGCCATTTTGAAAATGGTGGCCTCATTAAAATGACCGTGAATGCAAATTTCATCATTACCAACCAATTCCTCACCTCAAAATACTCCTAGATATCAATTTTCACTGAAATTGGAGAACATTAACAATTTGCCGATTTTGTTGGCGGCCATTTTGGAAACGGTGGAATCGTAAAAATGACCCTGAATGCAATTTTCATCCTTACCAATCAATTCCTCACTTCAAAATAACCCTAGATATCAATTTTCATTAAAATCAGAGAACATTGAATTTTTGCAGATTTTGTCGGCAGCCATTTTGAAAATAAAAATTACCCTGAATGCAATTTTCATCATTACCAATCAATGCCTCACTTCAAAATAACCCTAGATATCAATTTTCATTGAAATCAGAGAACATTGAATTTTTGCCGATTTTGTCGGTGGCCATTTTAAATTAACCAGAGGCTCTCAAGAGCCTGTATTGTTCACCGGGATATAAACAGATCCAATTGGTCCTATGTAAAAACTACTGTTTTTAGGTACGTATAGAACGCGGTCTTATGCTTTAAAATGATAATTTGTAGGTGGGGTGCGTTTTATGCACAAGAGCAAGTATCAGACACTTTTTTTCAGGTCGCGCAGAGAGTTGCCGGTAGCATAGCTTCGAGTTCACGGACGGCAATATTCCCAATTATCGGTGAATTATTGTTCAAATAACATTAATTGTGTTCATTATATATGTGTTATTTAAAATAAAATTGTAAAAAAAATATATTTATTGCCTTTTCATTGCCTTTTTGAAAGGTATGTAAATATTCTCGATGTTTGTCAATAATAATTCTTGTACATTGGTGTTGTTGTTCTGAATTAATTGTCCATACCAATGCAGGAATCACTGTCAAATGTTTGCTATCAGAGGTGTGATATTTTACTTTTTTTCAATCTATTATTTTTCTGCAGTGAAATTACCTGTGTTTGGGTATTGAACCTTTGTTTGAATTATCGATTTTTACAGCACTTCAGCAGTTGACAAGGTCAAGGACAGTATATTGTATAACAAGGTGTGAAAAGATAATTGAACTTACTGGGATACCTGTCAATATTATATAATATTGTGTAGCAGTGGCACAATATGAGTACACTTCAAAAGAAATTATAATCTCTTTGATCAGGTCTTAATTAATGTTATTACTTTTGTATTGTTTTCACTTTATTTGAATCGATCGTAATTACTTCCTTTTTTAAGCTTGACCCAAGCTGCCTATCTTTGATCACATGAACGGTTCATTATTTGATGAATTAATACTGATTAAAGATTAAACATATCTACATATTTATTATTTAAAACAACCATAATTCACGTAAAGAACGACAAAAAAAATCAACTGTTCCATCCGTATCATTTTCATTGCCGTTTTGAACTTGTTTTCAAATTAAACATTACCGATAAACTTCCTGCATTCACAAAACAGCTAATTTTCGCTTGCAAAATGTAGAATAATCGGTTTAAACTCTTTTAACAAAACTAATTTAACATTTCCCTGTCTAAAATTTATCAAAAGTACATGGATTAACAAATACATGATCTGTGGTAAGCAGTATTTTTCCGTTTGAACGAGGATTTCTGCCGTGAATTTTTTACTGAATTTCCTGCGTTCTATAGATAGGAACTAGAATTTTCCAAGATTTTTTGGGGAGGAAAGGGGGTGCGTTCTATGCACCAGAGCATTTAATAGACACAAAAAGACGGTATGTCCTGCAATGGTAGTCATCTTGGAATTTCGATCAACATAAAAAGCACAAAGTTTGTAAAGGACCTTCCAATGATTGATGCAGTTTAGGTACCGGTTCAATCAGTGCAATAGCTTCAGAGAAGAACATATTTCTGTATTTTCCGTATATGGTCCTGTGTTAATACTATGACCTGTGGTGGCAGCCATCTTGAATTTCGGATCGGCATAAAAAACCCAAACTTTTTAGAGGACCTTCAAATGATCCTTCCTGGGAAGTTTGGTTTCAATTGTCCATGTGGTTTAAGAGAAAAAGCGTTTTGAAACATTTTTTCCCATAGGGTCCAAAGTTAAACTAAGTCCTGCCGTAGCCGCCATTTTGAATTTCATATCGGAACAAAAAACGTAAAGTTTGTAGAGGACCATCCAATGGACGTTCATGTACAGTTTGGCTTTAATCATATTTGTAGTTTCTGAGAAGGCATTTGAACATTTTCCCATAGGGTCCAATGTTAATCTATGTCCTGCGGTAACAGCCATCTTGGATTTCTGATCGGCATAAAAATCATAAACTTTGTAGAGGACCTTGTAATGATCATTCCTGGGCAGTTTGGTTTCAATTATCCAAGTGGTTTCAGTAAAGAAGCGTTTTGAAACATGTTTCCCATAGGGTGCAATGTTAAACTAAGTCCTGCCGTAGCTGCCATTTTGAATTTCATAGCGGAACAAAAAACCTAAAGTTTGTAGAGGACCATCCAATGAACATTCATGTACAGTTTGGCTTTAATCATATTTGTAGTTTCTGAGAAGAAGGCATTTGAACATTTTCCCATAGGGTCCAATGTTAATCTATGTCCTGCGGTGGTGGCCATCTTGGATTTCCGATCGGCATAAAAAACATAAACTTTATAGAGGAACTTCCAATGATCATTCCTGGGCAGTTTGGTTTCAATTGTCCAAGTGGTTTCAGAGAAGAAGCGTTTTGAAACATTTTTCCATAGGGTCCAATGTTAAATTAAGTCCTGCCGTAGTCGCCATTTTGAATTTCATATCGGAACAAAAAACCTGAAGTTTGTAGAAGACCATCCAATGAACATTCATGTACAGTTTGGCTTTAATCATATTTGTAGTTTCTGAGAAGGCATTTGAACATTTTCCCATAGGGTCCAATGTTAATCTATGTCCTGCGGTGGTGGCCATCTTGGATTTCCGATCGGCATAAAAAACTGAAACTTTGTAGAGGACCTTCCAATGATCATTCCTGGGCAGTTTCGCTTCAATTGTCAAAGTGCTTTCAGAAAAGAAGCGTTTTGAAACATTTTTCCCATAGGGTCCAATGTTAATTTAAGTCCTGCCGTAGCCGCCATTTTGAATTTCATAGCGGAATAAAAAACCTAAAGTTTGTAGAGGACCATCCAATGAACATTCATGTACATTTTGGCTTTAATCATATTTGTAGTTTCTGAGAAGAAGGCATTTGAACATTTTCCCATAGGGTCCAATGTTAATCTATGTCCTGCGGTGGCGGCCATCTTGGATTTCCGATCGGCATAAAAAACAGAAACTTGGTAAAGGACATTCCAATGATCATTCAGTTACAGTTTGGGTTCAGTCAGGTCATTAGTTTCAGAGAAGAAGATCTTTGAAATTTCAGCCAATCAGAGCATATTATTGGCCCTGGCAGCCATGTTGAATATCCGACTGGAACGAAAAACAGAAATTTGTAGAGGACCATCCAAGGAACATTCCTGCTAAGTTTGGTTCCAATTGGCCAAGTGGTTTCGGAGAAGAAGCTTGAAATGTGAAAAGTTTACATACGACGGACGCCAAGTGATGACAATAGTTCACATGGACCTTCGGTCCAGGTGAACTAACAATTACCCTGAATGTAATTTTCATCATTACCAATCAATTCATCACTTCAAAATAACCCTAGATATCAATTTTCATTGAAATCAGAGAACATTGAAATTTTGCCGATTTTGTCGGCGGCCATTTTAAAAATAAAAATGACCCTGAATGCAATTTTGATCATTACCAATCAATTCCTCACTTCAAAATAACCCTAGATATAAATTTTCATTGAAATCAGAGAACATTGAAATTTTGCCAATTTTGTCGGCGACCATTTTGAAAATGACGATGACCCTGAATGCAACTTTCATCATTACCAATCAATTCCTCACTTCAAAATAACCCTAGATATCAATTTTCATTGAAATCAGAGAACATTGAAATTATGCCGATTTTGTCGGTGGCCATTTTGAAAATGGCGGCCTTTCGCTTGCAATTTTCTTTGGTCAGAATATTCTACCAACCCTACTTAATATATATGCCAAGTCTTGTGGAAATCCCTCTGGCAGTTTCCGATATAAGTGAGGTCAAAGATTTTGACATATGTTCACGGTTTACATGGCAACGGTGGCCATTTTAAAAATTCCAAGATCTGAGTGCACCTCTAGAGATGGAGATGTGAAGCTTAGTAAAGATTGGATCATCAGTCTTTGAGAATTTGGTCAGACAAGTTCACGACAAGAAGAGGAGGAAGAATAATAATAATAACAAGGTTTGATTGTGTTTGGATGCAAACACAGAAGTCCCCAAACGACCCCATATCAGAATTCAGGGCATGTGGATGCAAGTTTCATCATTACCAACCAATTCCTCACTTCAAAATACTCCTAGATATCAATTTTCATTGAAATCGGAGACCATTGACAATTTGACGATTTTGTTGGAAGCCATTTTGAAAATGGTGGCCTCGTAAAAATGACCCTGAATGCAAATTTCATCATTACCACCAACTCCTCACTTCAAAATACTCCTAGATATCAAATTCCATTGAANACCAACCCCTCACTTCAAAATACTCCTAGATATCAATTTTCATTGAAATCGGAGACCATTGACAATTTGACGATTTTGTTGGAAGCCATTTTGAAAATGGTGGCCTCGTAAAAATGACCCTGAATGCAAATTTCATCATTACCAACCAACTCCTCACTTCAAAATACTCCTAGATATCAATTTTCATTGAAATCGGAGACTATTAACAATTTGCCATTTTGGAAACGGTGGCATCGTAAAAATGACCTTGAATGCAATTTTTATCATTACCAATCAATTCCTCAATGTCCAATCAAATCAAGTCTTTTAGCAGTATATAAGATAGGGTCTGGGGTGATAGCAAATAGAATTAAAAAAGTTCTCCCCACATTAATTAATAATGATCAGACTGGTTTTATTGCAGGTAGGTACATAGGGGAAAATATTAGGCTTTTGTTTGATATAATGGAATATGCAGAGGAGAATGATATACCTGGTTTATTTTTGTTAATAGATTTTG
>MJUT01026203.1:17236-27728 GCA_002080005.1 Gigantidas platifrons
TGTTGAATTCCTGATCGAAACAAAAAACATAATTTTTATAGAGGACCTCCTGATGCACATTCCTGCCAAGTTTGGTTCCATTTGGCTCAGTGGTTTCTGAGGAGAAGATTGAAATGTGAAAAGCAAACGACGGACGACGACGACGACCGACGCCAAGTGATGGCAATAGCTCACCTGACCCTTTGGGTCAGGTGAGCTAAAAATCGAAATTCAATCGAACAAAAAGCGGAATTCCACTTTAAAACGGAAAAAATCATGTCTGAATAATTGAACATTCCTATTTAATTATAATAAAGCAGTGAACATATATGACACGAAAAACCTAACATTATATCCGTAAAATGTACAGAAATGGTCCTTTTATGTACCCACGACAAAAAAAATCTGTTTCACCGGTCGGTTTTATGTCAATAGCCTTTTCTTAGAGCAAGCCAATGTCCTAAAACAAACACACATTGTCATAACTGATAATCAAGTTGCCGAAAAGCACACATTTCAATGAAACACCGACAATAGCAGAGAATGCACTTTAACCAGTGTGGAAATTTTATGTTTTTTTCCCCCGTCATCTTGTTGGTCTCCAACCAAAATAACCCCTTCTCCAACCAAATAGGTTCGACCCCTGAGTGCTGCACAGCAAATATTACAGATTAAAATTTTTCTTGCTGGTTCTTGAGAAGAATTTTTTTTAAAGTTCACTCTTTTATGCCTCAAAATAGCCCTTGCAATATATAGGATCATCTTCATTTCTATAAAATCTAAATCCCTACTGCCAATGGAATATCCCTGTCAAGTTTGGTTGAGCAGCTTTGTAGCACAGGCGCATGGGGCATGGACTTCGTTTCCTCCTCCCCCCTTTTTTAAAAAAACATTTCATATTCATTCCTTTTTCAAAATTTTCATAATAATTCGTTTTTCTTCATTTGACAATATCAGTAGACGTCATACATCGCGAATAATACGTGTATTCCGTGTCCACACTTTTTCGACTGATACAGTATATATGATAGAAGGTAAGCAACTTATTTTCATATTTCGCGCCATATCGCTCACCTCGGTTGGGAAACCCCCGTGTTTTTTACATTTTATTCCTTGTCTACATATGGCAATGTCGTATCAAACTCTTTCTATAAGATACTTAACTAATTGCCCATGTTCGAATTTCAGTCGGTACGTCGATTTTTTTCAAGAAATCTCACCGAGAATAGCGAAGCAGCTTCGTTTCTAGGTCAGACTTTATCATCTTAGACGGAAGTAGTGCAAGAATGATAACCCTGGTTTTTTTACGAATGGAATATATATACCTGCAATGAAAAACCCAGATGCACTCCGAATATTTTTTCTGGTATTTTTTAGAAACCTATGACATCCCCTGATGTAACCTTGTAAAACTACCTTTCGTAATTAAAAATTTATTGGAAAGGCCTATTTTTTCTAAGTCAATTGCTTTGCCACAAACACTAACAGACCATTTCAAGTCAATTCTAAACTTGATTTCTGCAATTAATCTATTCCCATTTAGAATATCCCCTGTAAACATGCCTACTATAATTTCTTCATGTGTCTTGTGAATAAGAAAACATGTTTCAGTGTATTTCAATATATCCAGAAATTTGAAGGGACATGTATTGTC
Source organism: Gigantidas platifrons (assembly GCA_002080005.1). Lineage (NCBI taxonomy): Eukaryota > Metazoa > Mollusca > Bivalvia > Mytilida > Modiolidae > Gigantidas > Gigantidas platifrons. Next base: position 18,870 of record MJUT01026203.1, read on the forward strand.
TTCTACTTTCCATTTCACACTATGAAATACACTCTCCCTTTTATTCCATTCTGATTTTAAACGTTCTTGTTTGGACTTAACTTCTGGGTATAATTTAACCATCAACCTTCCAAGACCAACAGGTGATATGCTTTTTCCCATTTTGGACCTGATGTCCCGAAATGATATTTTTCCTGTTCTGTTCTCTTTAATATTGGCAGTTAACCTAAGAAAAATTGATACAAATTGTATTAAATGGAAAAAAAAATGCTTTGTCATTTTTGTTTGACTTTATTATTTTATTTTGGAGGCCCTCAAATAAAATATCATTATTGCATATGTATATGTATATAAATATTGCCTCCGACTGCTAATGTCCAGTCTCAAGGACCAACACTGAGTTCTCCTTTTATAGGTCAAACCAAAAAATTCAAAATTGGTATTTTCTGTTTCTCCACTATAAGCAGTAGTAACTGGTTTACTCAGATTTGGTATAAAATGTTTCCGACTGTCGCATAGTTTCATATTTGTACTTCTGTGTGCCAGCATTGTAAAAATTTGGCACAGCAGAGTAGTTAGAGTTACCCCCCCGCCCCCTTTTTTTTTTTTACATCATAAGGGACCAACCGTTCAAATCTTTTTGTGGGGGCTTATTCCTACGAAATATTTTATCTTGTCAAATGGAAAACAAATACCGTATAAGTGGTTAATTTCGCGGGAGCAAAATTTGGCGAAAATGTCTTGAAATGGGATGCATTTATTTACGCCACAAAATTTCGCATAATGGCTATTTATGTGATACTATTTGAATGTGAAATAATATTTTGGGGACTTAATTTTCGCACATTTAACATCCTTGCGAAGAAAGCAAAAATTAGATACCCACAAAACTAACCACTTATACGGTAAAATATGATTTTTTTTATCTGTATTTCAACACTGTTTTCTGTCAGGGGACCTGGGATTTAAAAAAAAAAAAATATTTTAATGCCCTAGCTGACTGATTTTTTTTTTAGATTTTGCATTGTAGCTGAAAAAAAAATTATGCTGTCACTGGCTAGAAATTTTTTTTTATGGAAAAATGTATTTCTGTTCTACATAATAGGAACACAATATTTGCTTTCCTTCTCGTGAGATAAAAATATTTTGACTGAGGAAGGTTCAGAAAAAAAAAATTATGAGCACGATGAAAATCCCAGTCCCCCCACCCCCCAGATAAGAAAATGGTTGTTGCCTTACACAAGTTATTTACTACCCCTGTAAGATAGATTATTTTATATAATCAGTGACATGAAATAAACCAGAGGCTCCCAGGAGCCTGTAATCGTTCACCTGGATCAAAGCTGCTTTCAGTAACAACGTAACTGCACTGTCGTGGCCATCTTGGTGGGAGAGCGTGACTGCCGGACACAATTTTGGAAAAGGACCATCAAATGACTATTCCATCAAAGTTTGGTTCTAATTGAGCTACTGGTTCCAGACAATATGGTTTTTATGTGAATTTCCCATAGGGTCCTATGTTAAGCTAAGTTCGGCTGTGGGGGCCATTTTGGTCGAAGGGCCGAACTGCCAGACACATTTTTGGAAGAGAACCATCCAATGACTATTTTATCAAGGTTTGGTTCCAATTAAACTAATGGTTTCAGACAAGAAGATTTTGATGGGAATTCTCCATAGGGTCCTATGTTAAATTAAGTTCGGCTGTGGCGGCCATCTTGGTCGGAGGTCTGAAATGCCGGACACAATTTTGGAAGGGGACCACCCAAGGATCACTTTAGCACAGTTTGGTTAGCCATCTTGGTCAGAGGGCGGGACCACCAGACACAATTTTGGAAGAGGACCATCCAATGAATATTTTATCAAAGTTTGGTTCCAATTGAGCAACTGATTCCAGACAAGAAGATTTTTATGTGAATTTCCCATAGGGTCCTATGTTAAGCTAAGTTCGGCTGTGGGGGCCATTTTGGTCGAAGGGCCGAACTGCCAGACACATTTTTGGAAGAGAACCACCCAAGGATCACTTTAGCACAGTTTGGTTGAGATTGGCTCAGTAGTTTCAGAGGAGAAGATTTTTTAAAAATTTCATCCCCCTTTTTTTCTATTTTAATTTTTATTGGAAGTTGGGATCACCGGACACAATTTTGGAAGGGTACCATCCAAGAACCATTCCACCAAAGTGACCCACCCAGGGACCATCCCTGCCAGGTTTGGTTTAATTTGGTTCAACGGTTTCAGAGAATAAGATTTAAATGTGATCTTTTTATCAAAATATGCCTAATTTGCATAATCGGTATAAATCGGCTGAAAGAAAAATTTCACAGAAAAACCCGGAATATATGTTAAACTACTCCATGCCATGTAGCTGCAGTTAAACTTTGAGCTCATTTTGACTTATACTAAAGCAGCAATGGACAACTGAAGAAATTTCTATTTTTTTTTAACAGCAGCCATCTTGAATGGAGGGCGGGACTGTTGGACACAATTTTGAAAAGGACCCACCCAGGGACCATTCCTGCCAGGTTTGGTTTAATTTGGTTCAACGGTTTCAGAGAATAAGATTTAAATGTGATCTTTTATCAAAATATGCCGAAATTGCATAATCGGTATAAATCGGCTGAAAGAAAAATTTCACAGAAAAACCCGGAATATACAAAATGTATGTTAAATTACTCCTTGCCATGTAGTTGCAGTTAAAATTTGAACTCATTTTGACTTATACTAAAGCAGCAATGGACAATTAAAATTTCATCCCCCCTTTTTTCTATTTTTAGCTTGGCGGCCATCTTGGTTAAAAGTCGGGATCACCGGACATAAATTTGGAAGGGGGCCATCCAAGGACCATTCCACCAAAGTTTGGTCTAAATTGGCCTTGTGGTTTCTGAGGAGAAGATTAAAATGTGAAAAGTTTACGATGGACGACGACGACGGATGAAACCTGATGGCAAAAGCTCACATGGCATTTGGCCAGGTGAGCTAAAAAGGGTAATAACTCCAAGATGGGTAATCAGATTTTCTTCACAAATGTGGGGTAGGTAGATCTTGACATGCTGAACATGTTTGCAGTTTCAACTTATCATCTATCTCTTATATAAGTTTTTGAAATAAAGAGTGAAAAGTATCAAAATTTTGAAAATTTGATGAAAAAAGGGCAATAACTCCCAAGATGGGTAATTAGATTTTCTTCAAACTTGCAGGGTTGGTAGATCTTATCATGCTGAACATGTTTGCAATTCAAACTTATCATCTATCTCTTATAGTTTTTGAAATAAAGAGCGAAAAGGATTAAAATTTTGAAAATTTGATGAAAAAAGGGCAATAACTCCAAGATGGGTAATTAGATTTTCTTCAAAATTGCGGGGTAGGTAGATCTTGACATGCTGCACATTTTTGCAGTTTCAATTTATCATCTATCTCTTATAGTTTTTGAAATAAAGAGCGAAAAGTATTAAAATTTTGAAAATTTGATGAAAAAAGGGAAATAACTCCAAGATGGGTAATCAGATTTTCTTCAAAATTTCAGGGTAGTTAGATCTTGCCGTGCTGATAATTTTTACCCCATTTCAGATTTCTGATATTATTAACGGTTTTTGAGTTATTACCAAAAACGTACAATTTTACCATGTTCTATTTTTAGTAACAGCGGCCATGTTGATTGGTGCACGGTTTCACCGGACACAATTTTAAAACTAGACACCCTAGTGACGATTCAGACAAAGTTTGGTTCCAATTGGTCTGGTAGTTTCAGAGGAGAAGATTTTTGAAAAAGTTTACGACGTACAACGGACGGTCAGACGGACGGACGGACGACGGATGCCAAGTGATGGCAAAAGCTCACTTGGCCTTTGGCCAGGTGAGCTAAAAAGAAATAGCCCCCTTAGTTAAATGGTCCCTCGGGCTCCCTTACACATTTTTATCAGTTTGGAGCCCTTTTATTGAGGAAGGGGGTAAAATGCCATAGTCCCATTCTATAGCTGTTCTCAGCTTCTTCTTCCTTTGTTTTTTTTTATTTATTTATTTATTAGCTGTATATGTATTTGTTTGGGTATGATTTTAATAATTTGAAGTAGAGGCAAGCTGAATATTTCTTTTTCATTGAAATTTTGACTTCAGTTCTAACCATTCAATCACATCTATTTCTCAGTTTGAATTTCTCCCAGAGAAATTCTTTGTATGTGTTAACAGTTATTTACCATGAAATTATTTCAATGTTTTCATATTCAGATGGTCGTTGTGCCATTTTTCAGCGGTTTTACGTGTTTATATTTTCCGCCAAAAAATTCCGGGAAAAATATTCGGAGCGCATCTGGGTTTTTCGTTTCAGATATATATATTCCATTCGTAAAAAAACAAAAATTATGTTGATCGGCCAAAAACTAAGAGCGCTATCGCATTAACGAAGATAGGCTAACATCCATACGCCTGCCCGCTCGCCAAAACATAAGCCAAATGCAACTTCGCTGCAACTCGGCTAAAACAAAAACTTTTTTTAAACTACATATGGTGTCTTTACTACCTACCAAGTTTCATGAAATTCTGTTCAGTAGTTTCAGAGGAGTTGTGCTGACAAGCTGCTTCAGAAGTATATTTCGGGAAATTGCTAAGTTCAAAGGGGCATAACTCCCACAAAATTTAGGGGATCAAAATTTCCTGGTAAAATGCACAACTACATATGGTGTCCTTACTACCTACCAAGTTTCATGAAATTCTGTTAAGTAGTTTCAGAGGAGTTGTGCTGACAAGCTGCTTCAGAAGTATATTTTGGGAAATTTTTAAGTTCAAAGGGGCATAACTCCCACAAAATTTAGGGTATCAAAAATTCCTGGTAAAATGCACAACTACATATGGTGTCCTTACTACCTACTAAGTTTCATGAAATTCTGTTCAGTAGTTTCAGAGGAGTTGCGCTGACAAGCAGCTTCAGTAGTAAATTTCGGGTAATTTCTAAGTTCAAAGGGGCATAACTCCCACAAAATTCAGGAGATCAAAATTTCCTGGTAATATGCACAAACTACATATGATGTCCTTACTACCTACCAAGTTTCATGAAATTCTGTTCAATAGTTTTAGAGGAGTTGCGCTGACAAGCTGCTTCAGAAGTATATTTCGGGACATTTTTTAGTTCAAAGGGGCATAACTCCCACAAAATTCAGGCGATCAAAATTTCCTGGTAATATGCATAACTACATATGGTGTCCTTACTACCTACCAAGTTTCATGAAATTCTGTTCAGTAGTTTCAGAGGACTTGCGCTGACAAACTGTGTGCCGGACAGACGGACAGGACAAAAACAATATGTCTCCCCACCAAAGTGGGGGGAGACATAAATCCAATAAGCCGTTCAGGAGGAGTTGCACTTACAAGGTACATGGACGGACGCACAGTATAAGTTGAATTATCTCCCCTTTTAAATTTTGCAACCATATTCCTTCATGCATATCTGCAGACATCGTCGGTAACCCACGGTTGATTCCGATACGCTCATCTCTCTCCATCATCCGTGGGTCAAATCGCATGTAAACATTCGTACTCATGAATAATTCATAAGTCTTCACATTACAAACTTGTAATGCAATTCAACCAATCAAATCATTCCTTTCATAGTCAGACCTGATTTTATGAGGACAAAAAAAAAGTGGAAATCGGCAATATCGGAAGTATTGAATATACTATAAAAAAGGAATCGTAACGGTAAAACGGTAAAATCCGGTAAAAAAAAAACAGACGAAAATTATGTCTGCATAATGAGTTTGGTTAAAATTTAAAAATGTCGGACCTGTTGCAAAACTTTGAGGTGAAAGAATTGAGGGACTTTCTATACTGCACTACACTTCATCCACACATATTCATGGGCGCATCCATTACTGACAGAACGATTTTTAACTCCGATACCAAAGAGTTTCACTTTCATAAACGTGATTTTGATTGGTTAATTCGAAACTTTGAATATCCATGAGTACGAATGCTTACAAGCGATTTGACCCACGGGTGATGGAGAGAGAGGAACGTATCGGAATCAACCGTGGGTTACCGACGATGATTTGCAGGTAGTCTACTACAAGTGTGTAAAGTTTCAAAAAATCCAATAAGCCGTTGAGGAGGAGTTGCGCTTACAAGGTACATGGACAGACGGACAGGGTGATTCCTATATACCTCCCAAACTTTGTTTGCGGGGGTATAATTAAGCTTCAATGACTAACAAAAAAATCTGTTTATAAACTACATATGGTGTTCAAAGGGGCATAACTGCCACAAAATCCAGGCGATCAAAATTTCCAGGTAATATACACAACTACATATGGTGTCCTTACTACCTACTAAGTTTCATGAAATTCTGTTCAGTAGTTTCAGAGGAGTTGCGCTGACAAGCTGCTTCAGTAGTAAATTTCGGGAAATTTCAAAGCGGCATAACTCCTACAAAATTTAGGGGATCAAAATTTCCTTTATACTGCAAATTCACACATCATGATCTTAACTTCCACAAAGTTTGGTGGAAATCGGACGAAAGATGTGGAAGTTGGTCCGGACAGACAGACAGACAGGCCGATTCCTATATACCCCCCCAAACTATGTTTGCGGGGGGGTATAATAATGTGCAGATAATTTAGAAGAATAAACTAAAGCTATAAGATTCAACTGATTGGCAATGAACAGACAACATACCCATTACTTTCTGCATTGATCTGGAAACAGTTTTTCCAACTTGACTGGTGAAAGTACTAAGGAGAGAGCTTCCATCTAACATACTTTCAACTTTTTGTTGAGGAAAGTCTACAGGGCCAATAATGTCCCAGTCATCTAAGCCTATTAATAAACAAACAGTAAAAATACACTGTGGCCATGATTGTTTGGTATGGGAATTTACATTTATTTATGCAATTCAAAATAAAGATGATGAATTTGTCACAAGGTGTGCTTGATACAACTTTATTATATGATCATGTACAATGCACAAAATGTATGTTGGAAAACTTTGTTGAAATTAAAACATGTAATCATAATGGTGCTATCAACCCATAACTGTGATTGAAATTACTATAACACTGGTACATTCTTTAGAATTTTCACTTGCTGACTGAAATCAAGATTTCTGATGCCAATCTTGTTTTTAACAAAACCAGAGTCTCACATGAGTCTGTATCTCTCACCTGGTAAAACAGATTTATTGAACCATTGCCTAACGTAGTATGTATGTGTTAAATCATGAAATAACATTTTTTTCCTTCGATGTTTTTTTATGAATTATTCATCTTAACTAGAGGCTCCCAGGAGCCTGTAATCGCTTACTTGGTTTTCTATTTGACATCTAAAGTTGAAACAGAAAATGGGGGTTACACATAATTTTGAAAGTGGGCAATCCAAAGATCATTTCGACTCAAATTTCTGAGCAAAAGATTTTGATGTGATTTTTATCTCATAATATTCCTAAACGGAATAAACTGGCTGAAAAAATCTCACAGAAAAACCCAGAATATGTTAAACTACTCATTGCCATGTTGTTTTTTTTAGTTCATTTTGATTTGTAATAAAGCAGAAAATGACAACTAAAGAAATTTCTATTTTTAGCAACAACAATTTCTACGTTGAATTTACAGCGTTGAATCTACGTTGATATTACGTAGTGGGAACAACGTTGAAAACAGCAACGTTGTTTCAACGTTGAACATCCAACCTTCTCAGTTCAAAGGAGATGCAATATTAAAGGGGGAGGGCTTATTTGAAACTCTTGGGTTAGGCCCTTTTTAGGTAGAGAATTCTGGATTTATTTATTTTTGGTGACTATGATTATTATTTTCATATATCAGTTGGAAACTAGTTGCAATAGTATTTCTCACAGATTAAAAGATAGGCTAAAATAGTTTTTAGCAGTCAGCAAATAATGAAGTTGGTGCAAAAAGAGCAAAATGCCTATTTCACTTTAAGGCCAACCCCTTCCTAATTTTATTTTCATGCACACCCCTTTTTTTTCCTAAGATGAATCCCTTAATTTAAATCATAGCCAAATATGTCTCTGTTTCAATTTAATATAAGTCTCTTACTGGGACTTCCTTCCTACTAGTAACCACCATGTATGCGTTGAACTGTTAATCAAATCCGTAGGTAAAATTTCGTTTTATCATTTTTAAATTTTCGCGGGCTAGAAACAGGAAGTAACAAAATTCGCACATGCGCATTACCGAGCAGTTCAAATATCGAGAGCACATATCAACACACTGACAGAGACACGAAGAAGCAGAAGATTTTTAGTATCCTGAAGGTGTTGTTTTTGGTGAGAACTGTTTTGGAGAGGTAATTTGCATATCACTAAACACCACCACCAAGATTTTCGTTTTAAACTCTGGTTAAAGAACAGTGCTCGTGTTGTTTGATTTACGTTGTTGCAACTTGCACTGTTCATGCACAGGCGCTTGTGTAGAGTCAAAAATATGCTCGCTATGTACCTAAAATACCACAAGGCCGGACTCACTCCTACTACCCTTGTCACTACAACCGCTATTTCCCATGTCAAAATGTCGATAGGACACAAATCGCCGACTGATTTGTGTAGTGAAATGATTTTTCTTCAAGGAACATCCGTTTTTTTTATATCTTTCTACCTTCTACACCCCCATACTGACAGATAATCCTCCGATTTTGTTGATACACAACATATCGTAGGCTGCAAAAGTGAAAGTAGGTCGCGTGACGTCTTTCCGCCTTTCGTTCGTACTCGGGTTTTATGTTATATAAATACTAAACACTAGAAATTCCAAATTCAAATTACAAGGTGCCAAAATATGAACTTCTCATGTATGTTTCATAAGGCAATAATAAAACCCGAGAACGACCGAAAGGCGGAAAGACATACTTTCGCTTTTGCAGCCTACGATATGTTGTGTATCA
>MJUT01026212.1:0-25805 GCA_002080005.1 Gigantidas platifrons
AGAGGTCGCACTATAACTAGTCGGAATATGGTTAGAGGTTCCCACTAAAAATGGTCGTATTGCTGGTAGAGGTCCCCACTAAACCTGGTCGTATTACTGTTAGAGGTCCCCACTAAACCTAGTCGTAATAATGTTTGAGGTCTCCACTAAGTCTTGTCGTATTACTGTCAGAGATCCCCATTAAACCTTGTCGTATTACTGTTAGAAGTCCCCACTAAACCTGGTCGTATTACTGTTAGAGGTCCGCACTTAAACTAATCGTAATACTGTTAGAGGTCCCCACTAGACCTGGTCGTAATACTGTAGAGGTCCCCACAAAACCCGGTCGTATTACTATTAAAGATCCTCACTAAGCCTGGTCGTATTACTGATAGAGGTCCTCAATAAGACTGGTCGTATTACTGTTAAAATTTCCCACTACCACTGGTCGTATTACTGTTAGAGGTTCACACTAAAACTGGTCGTTTGACTGTTAGAGGTCCACACTAAAACTGGTCGTAATACTGTTAGAGGTCCCCACTAAACCTGGTCGAATTACTCTTAGAGATCCCCACTAAACCTGGTCGTATTACTGTTAGAGGTCCCCACTAAAACTAGTCGTAATATCGTTAGAGGTCCCTACTAAACCTGGTCACATTACTGTAAGAGATTCCCACTAAACCTGGTCGTTTTACTGTCAGAGGTCCCCACTAAAGCTGGTCGTATTACTGTTAGAGGTCCCCACTAAACATAGTCGTAATAATGTTAGAGGTCTCCACTAAGCCTTGTCGTATTACTGTTAGAGGTCCCCAATTAACCTTGTCGTATTACTGTTAGAGGTCCCCATTAAACCTGGTCGTATTACTGTTAGAGTTTCCCACTAAAAATGGTCGTATTACTATTAGAGGTCCCCACTCAAACTGGTCGTATTAATGACATAGGTCCCCACTAAAACTGGTCGTATTACTGTTAGAGGTCCCCTCTAAACCTAGTCGTAATAATGTTAGAAGTCTCCACTAAGCCTTGTCGTATTACTGTTAGAGGTCCCCATTAAACCTTGTCGTATTACTGTTAGAAGTCCCCACTAAACCTGGTCGTATTACTGTTAGAGTTCGCTCTTAAACTAATCGTAATACTGTTAGAGGTCCCCACTAGACGTGGTGGTAATACTGTAGAGGTCCCCACAAAACCGGTCGTATTACTATTAAAGGTCCTCACTAAGCCTGGTCGTATTACTGATAGAGGTCCTCAATAAGCCTGGTCGTATTACTGTTTCCCACTACAACTGGTCGCATTACTGTTAGAGTTTCCCACTAAAACTGGTCGTATTACTGTTAGAGTTCCCCACTAATACAGGTCGTATTACTGTTAGAAGTCCACAATAAAACTGGTCGTATTACTGTTAGAGGTCCCCACTAAAACTAGTCGTACTATCGTTAGAGGTCCCTACTAAACCTGGTCATATTACTGTTAGAGGTCCCCACTAAACCTGGTCGTGTTACTGTTAGCGGTCCCCACTAAAGCTGGTCGTATTACTGTTAGAGGTCCCCACTAAACCTGGTCGTATTACTGTTAGAGGTCCCCACTAAACCTAGTCGCAATACAGTTAGAGGTCCCCACTAAATCTGGTCGTTTTACTGTTAGAAATCCCCATTAAACCAGGTAGTATTACTGTTAGAGTTTCCCACTAAAAATGGTCGTATTACTGTTAGAGGTCCCCACTAAAACTGGTCGTATTACTGATATAGGTCCCCACTAAAACTGGTCTTATTATTGTTAGAGGTCCCCACTAAACCTAGTCGTATTACCGTTAGAGGTCCCCACTAAAACTGGTCGCATTACTGTTAGAGGTCCCCACTAAACCTAGTCACAATACAGTTAGAGGTCCCCACTAAAGCTGGTCGTATTACTGTTAGAGGTCCTCATTAAACCTGGTCGTATTACTGTTATAGTTTCCCACTAAAAATGGTCGTATTGCTGGTAGAGGTCTCCACTAAAACTGGTCGTATTACTGTTAGAGGTCCCCACTAAACCTAGTCGTAATAATGTTAGAGGTCTCCTCTAAGCCTTGTCGTATTACTGTCAGAGATCCCCACTAAACCTGGTCGTATTACTGTTAGAGTACCGCACTAAAACTAATCGTAATACTGTTAGAGGTCCCCACTAGACCTAGTCGTAATACTGTAGAGGTCCCCACAAAACCCGGTCGTATTACTATTAAAGATCCTCACTAAGCCTGGTCGTATTACTGATAGAGGTCCTTAATAAGCCTGGTCGTATTACTGTTAAAGATTCCCACTACAACTGGTCTTATTACTGTTAGAGGTCCACACTAAAACTGGTCGTTTTACTGTTAGAGGTCCCCACTAAAACTAGTCGTAATATCGTTAGAAGTCTCTACTAAACCTGGTCATATTACTGTAAGATGTTCCCACTAAGCCTTGTCGTTTTACTGTTAGAGGTCCCCACTAAAGCTGGTCGTATTACTGTTAGAGGTCCCCACTAAACCTAGTCGTAATAATGTTAGAAGTCTCCACTAAGCCTTGTCGTATTACTGTTAGAGTTCCCCACTAATACAGGTCGTATTAATGTTAGAGGTCCACACAAAAACTGGTCGAATTACTCTTAGAGGTCTCCACTAAGCCTGGTCGTATTACTGTTAAAGGTCCCCACTAAAACTAGTCGTACTATCGTTAGAGGTCCCTACTAAACCTGGTCATATTACTGTTAGAGGTCTCCACTAAACCTGGTCGTGTTACTGTTAGCGGTCCCCACTAAAGCTGGTCGTATTACTGTTAGAGGTCCCCACTAAACCTGGTCGTATTATTGTTAGAGGTCCCCACTAAACCTTGTCGCAATACAGTTAGAGGTCCCCACTAAACCTGGTCGTTTTACTGTTAGAAATCCCCATTAAACCTTGTCGTATTACTGTTAGAGTTTACCACTAAAAATGGTCGTATTACTGTTAGAGGTCCCCATTAAAACTGGTCGTATTACTGATATAGGTCCCCACTAAAACTGGTCGTATTACTGTTAGAGGTCCGCACTAAAACTAATCGTAATACTGTTAGAGGTCCCCACTAGACCTGGTCGTAATACTGTAGAGGTCCCCACAAAACCCGGTCGTATTACTATTAAAGATCCTCACTAAGCCTGGTCGTTTTACTGTTAGAGGTACACACTAAAACTGGTCGAATTACTCTTAGAGATCCCCACTAAACCTGGTCGTATTACTGTTAGAGGTCCCCACTAAGACTAGTCGTAATATCGTTAGAGGTCCCTACTAAACCTGGTCATATTACTGTAAGAGGTTCCCACTAAACCTGGTCGTTTTACTGTTAGAGGTCCCCACTAAAGCTGGTCGTATTACTGTTAGAGGTCCCCACTAAACCTAGTCGTAATAATGTTAGAGGTCTCCACTAAGCCTTGTCGTATTACTGTTAGAGTTCCCCACTAAAACTGGTCATATTACTGTTAGAGGTCCTCACTAAACCTGATCGTATTACTGTTAGAAGTCCCCACTAAACCTGGTCGTATTACTGTTAGAGGTCCCCACTAAAACTAATCGTAATACTGTTAGAAGTCCCCACTAAACCTGGTCGTAATACTGTAGAGGTCCCCACAAAACTCGGTCGTATTACTATTAAAGGTCCTCACTAAGCCTGGTCGTATTACTGATAGAGGTCCTCAATAAGCCTGGTCGTATTACTGTTAAAGGTTCTCACTAAAACTGGTCGTTTTACTGTTAGAGGTCCACACTAAACCTGGTCGTTTTACTGTTAGAGGTCCACATTAAGACTGGTCTAACTACTCTGAGAGGTCCCCACTAAATCTGGTCGTATTACTGTTATAGGTCCGCACTAAACCTGGTCGTTTTACTGTTAGAGGTACCCATTAAGCCTGGTAGTATTACGGTTAGAGGTCCCCACTAAGTCTGCTCGTATTACTGTTAGAGGTCTCCACTAAAACTGGTAGTATTACTGTTAGAGGTCCCCACTAATACTGGTCGTATTACTATTAGAGGTCCCCAATAAAACTAGTCGTATTCCTGTTACAGGTCCTCACTAAACCTGGTCGTATTACTGTTAGAGTTCCCCACTAAAACTGGTCATATTACTGTTAGAGGTCCNTCGTATTACTGTTAGAAGTCCCCACTAAACCTGGTCGTATTACTGTTAGAGGTCCCCACTAAAACTAATCGTAATACTGTTAGAGGTCCCCACTAAACCTGGTCGTAATACTGTAGAGTTCCCCACAAAACTCGGTCGTATTACTATTAAAGGTCCTCACTAAGCCTGGTCGTATTACTGATAGAGGTCCTCAATAAACCTGGTCGTATTACTGTTAAAGTTTCTCACTAAAACTGGTCGTTTTACTGTTAGAGGTCCACACTAAAACTGGTCGTAATACTGTTAGAGGTCCCCACTAAACCTGGTCGTTTTACTTTTAGAGGTCCACACTAAGACTGGTCTAACTACTCTGAGAGGTCCCCACTAAATCTGGTCGTATTACTGTTAGAGGTCCCCACTAAAACTAGTCGTAATATCGTTAGAGGTCCCTACTAAACCTGGTCATATTACTGTTAGAGGTCGCACTATAACTAGTCGGAATATGGTTAGAGGTTCCTACTAAAACTGGTCGTATCACTGTTAGAGGTCCCCATTAAACCGATTCGCAATACAGGTAGAGGTCCCCATTAAACCTTGTCGTATTACTGTTAGAAGTCCCCACTAAACCTGGTTGTATTACTGTTAGAGGTCCGCACTAAAACTAATCGTAATACTGTTAGAGGTCCCCACTAGACCTGGTCGTAATACTGTAGAGGTCCCCACAAAACCCGGTCGTATTACTATTAAAGATCCTCACTAAGCCTGGTCGTATTACTGATAGAGGTCCTCAATAAGACTGGTCGTATTACTGTTAAAATTTCCCACTACAACTGGTCGTATTACTGTTAGAGGTTCACACTAAAACTGGTCGTTTTATTGTTAGAGGTCCACACTAAAACTGGTCGTAATAATGTTAGAGGTCCCCACTAAACCTGGTCGAATTACTCTTACAGATCCCCACTAAACCTGGTCGTATTACTGTTAGAGGTCCCCACTAAAACTAGTCGTAATATCGTTAGAGGTCCCTACTAAACCTGGTCACATTACTGTTAGAGGTTCCCCCTAAACCTGGTCGTTTTACTGTTAGAGGTCCCCACTAAAGCTGGTCGTATTACTGTTAGAGGTCCCCACTAAACCTAGTCGTAATAATGTTAGAGGTCTCCAATAAGCCTTGTCGTATTACTGTTAGAGGTCCCCAATTAACCTTGTCGTATTACTGTTAGAGGTCCCCATTAAACCTGGTCGTATTACTGTTAGGGTTTCCCACTAAAAATGGTCGTATTACTATTAGAGGTCCCCACTCAAACTGGTCGTATTAATGACATAGGTCCCCACTAAAACTGGTCGTATTACTGTTAGAGGTCCCAACTAAACCTAGTCGTAATAATGTTAGAAGTCTCCACTAAGCCTTGTCGTATTACTGTTAGAGGTCCCCATTAAACCTTGTCGTATTACTGTTAGAAGTCCCCACTAAACCTGGTCGTATTACTGTTAGAGTTCCGCTCTTAAACTAATCGTAATACTGTTGGAGGTCCCCACTAGACCTGGTTGTAATACTGTAGAGGTCCCCACAAAACCCGGTCGTATTACTATTAAAGGTCTTCACTAAGCCTGGTCGTATTACTGATAGAGGTCCTCAATAAGCCTGGTCGTATTACTGTTTCCCACTACAACTGGTCGCATTACTGTTAGAGTTTCCCACTAAAATTAGTCGTACTATCGTTAGAGGTCCCTACTAAACCTGGTCATATTACTGTTAGAGGTCCCCACTAAACCTGGTCGTGTTACTGTTAGCGGTCCCCACTAAAGCTGGTCGTATTACTGTTAGAGGTCCACAATAAAACTGGTCGTATTACTGTTAGAGGTCCCCACTAAAATTAGTCGTACTATCGTTAGAGGTCCCTACTAAACCTGGTCATATTACTGTTAGAGGTCCCCACTAAACCTAGTCGCAATACAGTTAGAGGTCCCCACTAAACCTAGTCGTTTTACTGTTAGAAATCCCCATTAAACCTGGTCGTATTACTGTTAGAGTTTCCCACTAAAAATGGTCGTATTACTGTTAGAGGTCCCCACTAAAACTGGTCGCATTACTGTTAGAGGTCCCCACTAAACCTAGTCACAATACAGTTAGAGGTCCCCACTAAAGCTGGTCGTATTACTGTTAGAGGTCCTCATTAAATCTGGTCGTATTACTGTTATAGTTTCCCACTAAAAATGGTCGTATTGCTGGTAGAGGTCCCCACTAAAACTGGTCGTATTACTGTTAGAGGTCCCCACTAAACCTAGTCGTAATAATGTTAGAGGTCTCCACTAAGCCTCGTCGTATTACTGTCAGAGATCCCCATTAAATCTTGTCGTATTACTGTTAGAAGTCCCCACTAAACCTGGTCGTATTACTGTTAGAGTACGCACTAAAACTAATCGTAATACTGTTAGAGGTCCCCACTAGACCTGGTCGTAATACTGTAGAGGTCCCCACAAAACCCGGTCGTATTACTATTAAAGATCCTCACTAAGCCTGGTCGTATTACTGATAGAGGTCCTCAATAAGCCTGGTCGTATTACTGTTAAAGATTCCCACTACAACTGGTCGTATTACTGTTAGAGGTCCACACTAAAACTGGTCGTTTAACTGTTAGAGGTACACACTAAAACTGGTCGAATTACTCTTAGAGATCAACACTAAACCTGGTCGTATTACTGTTAGAGGTCCCCACTAAAACTAGTGGTAATATCGTTAGAGGTCCCTACTAAACCTGGTCATATTACTGTAAGAGGTTCCCACTAAACCTGGTCGTTTTACTGTTAGAGGTCCCCACTAAAGCTGGTCGTATTACTGTTAGAGGTCCCCACTAAACCTAGTCGTAATAATGTTAGAAGTCTCCACTAAGCCTTGTCGTATTACTCTTAGAGTTACCCACTAATACAGGTCGTATTAATGTTAGAGGTCCACACAAAAACTGGTCGAATTACTCTTAGAGGTCTCCACTAAGCCTGGTCGTATTACTGTTAGAGGTCCCCACTAAGACTAGTCGTACTATCCTTAGAGGTCCCTACTAAACCTTGTCATATTACTGTTAGAGGTCCCCACTAAACCTGGTCGTGTTACTGTTAGCGGTCCCCACTAAAGCTGGTCGTATTACTGTTAGAGGTTCCCACTAAACCTGGTCGTATTACTGTTAGAGGTCTCCACTAAACCTAGTTGCAATACAGTTAGAGTTCCCCACTAAACCTGGTCGTTTTACTGTTAGAAATCCCCATTAAACCTGGTCGTATTACTGTTAGAGTTTACCACTAAAAATGGTCGTATTACTGTTAGAGGTCCCCACTAAAACTGGTCGTATTACTGATATAGGTCCCCACTAAAACTGGTCGTATTACTGTTAGAGGTCCCCACTAAACCTAGTCGTAATAATGTTAGAGGTCTCCACTAAGCCTTGTCGTATTACTGTCAGAGATTCCCATTAAACCTTGTCGTATTACTGTTAGAAGTCCCCACTAAACCTGGTCCTATTACTTTTAGAGGTCCGCACTAAAACTAATCGTAATACTGTTAGAGGTCCCCACTAGACCTGGTCGTAATACTGTAGAGGTCAACACAAAACCCGGTCGTATTACTATTAAAGATCCTCACTAAGCCTGGTCGTTTTACTGTTAGAGGTACACACTAAAACTGGTCGAATTACCCTTAGAGATCCCCACTAAACCTGGTCGTATTACTGTTAGAGGTCCCCACTAAAACTAGTCGTAATATCGTTAGAGGTCCCTACTAAACCTGGTCATATTACTGTTAGAGGTCGCACTAAAACTAGTCGGAATATGGTTAGAGGTTCCTACTAAAACTGGTCGTATCACTGTTAGAGGTCCCCATTAAACAGATTCGCAATACAGGTAGAGGTCCCCACTAAACCTGATCGTATTACTGTTAGAGGTCCCCACTAAACCTAGTCGTAATAATGTTAGAGGTCTCCACTAAGCCTTGTCGTATTACTGTCAGAGATCCCCATTAAACCTTGTCGTATTACTGTTAGAAGTCCCCACTAAACCTGGTCGTATTACTGTTAGAGGTCCGCACTAAAACTAATCGTAATACTGTTAGAGGTCCCCACTAGACCTGGTCGTAATACTGTAGAGGTCCCCACAAAACCCGGTCGTATTACTATTAAAGATCCTCACTAAGCCTGGTCGTATTACTGATAGAGGTCCCCAATAAGACTGGTCGTATTACTGTTAAAATTTCCCACTACAACTGGTCGTATTACTATTAGAGGTTCACACTAAAACTGGTCGTTTTACTGTTACAGGTCCACACTAAAACTGGTCGTAATACTGTTAGAGGTCCCCACTAAACCTGGTCGAATTACTCTTAGAGATCCCCACTAAACCTGGTCGTATTACTGTTAGAGGTCCCCACTAACACTAGTCGTAATATCGTTAGAGGTCCCTACTAAACCTGCTCACATTACTGTAACAGGTTCCCACTAAACCTGGTCGTTTTACTGTTAGAGGTCCCCACTAAAGCTGGTCGTATTACTGTTAGAGGTCCCCACTAAACCTATTCGTAATAATGTTAGAGGTCTCCACTAAGCCTTGTCGTATTACTGTTAGAGGTCCCCAATTAACCTTGTCGTATTACTGTTAGAGGTCCCCATTTAACCTGGTCGTATTACTGTTAGAGTTTCCCACTAAAAATGGTCGTATTACTATTAGAGGTCCCCACTCAAACTGGTCGTATTAATGACATAGGTCCCCACTAAAACTGGTCGTATTACTGTTAGAGATCCCCACTAAACCTAGTCGTAATAATGTTAGAAGTCTCCACTAAGGCTTGTCGTATTACTGTTAGAGGTCCCCATTAAACCTTGTCGTATTACTGTTAGAAGTCCCCACTAAACCTGGTCGTATTACTGTTAGAGTTCCGCTCTTAAACTAATCGTAATACTGTTAGAGGTCCCCACTAGACCTGGTCGTAATACTGTAGAGGTCCCCACAAAACCCGGTCGTATTACTATTAAAGGTCCTCACTAAGCCTGGTCGTATTACTGATAGAGGTCCTCAATAAGCCTGGTCGTATTACTGTTTCCCACTACAACTGGTCGCATTACTGTTAGAGTTTCCCACTAAAACTGGTCGTATTACTGTTAGAGTTCCCCACTAATACAGGTCGTATTACTTTTAGAGGTCCACAATAAAACTGGTCGAATTACTCTTAGAGGTCTCCACTAAGCCTGGTCGTATTACTGTTAGAGGTCCCCACTAAAACTAGTCGTACTATCGTTAGAGGTCCCTACTGAACCTGGTCATATTACTGTTAGAGGTCCCCACTAAACCTGGTCGTGTTACTGTTAGCGGTCCCCACTAAAGCTGGTCGTATTACTGTTAGAGGTCCCCACTAAACCTGGTCGTTTTACTGTTAGAGGTCCCCACTAAACCTAGTCGCAATACAGTTAGAGGTCCCCACTAAACCTGGTCGTTTTACTGTTAGAAATTCCCATTAAACCTGGTCGTATTACTGTTAGAGTTTCCCACTAAAAATGGTCGTATTACTGTTAGAGGTCCCCACTAAAACTGGTCGTATTACTGATATAGGTCCCCACTAAAACTGGTCGTATTATTGTTAGAGGTCCCCACTAAACCTAGTCGTATTACTGTTAGAGGTCCCCACTAAAACTGGTCGCATTACTGTTAGAGGTCCCCACTAAACCTAGTCACAATACAGTTAGAGGTCCCCACTAAAGCTGGTCGTATTACTGTTAGAGGTCCTCATTAAACCTGGTCGTATTACTGTTATAGTTTCCCACTAAAAATGGTCGTATTGCTGGTAGATGTCCCCACTAAAACTGGTCGTATTACTGTTAGAGGTCCCCACTAAACCAAGTCGTAATAATGTTAGAGGTCTCCACTAAGCCTTGTCGTATTACTGTCAGAGATCCCCATTAAACCTTGTCGTATTACTGTTAGAAGTCCCCACTAAACCTGGTCGTATTACTGTTAGAGTACCGCACTAAAACTAATCGTAATACTGTTAGAGGTCCCCACTAGACCTGGTCGTAATACTGTAGAGGTCCCCACAAAACCCGGTCGTATTACTATTAAAAGTCCTTACTAAGCCTGGTCGTATTACTGATAGAGGTCCTCAATAAGCCTGGTCGTATTACTGTTAAAGTTTCCCACTACAACTGGTCGTATTACTGTTAGAGGTCCCCACTAAAACTGGTCGTATTACTGTGAGAGGTCCACACTAAAACTGGTCGAATTACTGTTAGAGGTCCCCACTAAACCTGGTCGTATTAATGTTAGAGGTCCCCACTAAAACTAGTCGTAATATCGTTAGAGGTCCCTACTAAACCTGGTCATATTACGGTTAGAGATCCGCACTAAAATTAGTCGGAATATAATTAGAGATTCCTACTAAAACTGGTCGTATTACTGATATAGGTCCCCACTATAACTGGTCGTATTACTGTTAGAGGTCCCCACTAAACCTAGTCGTAATAATGTTAGAGGTCTCCACTAAGCCTTGTCGTATTACTGTTAGAGTTCCCCATTAAACCTTGTCGTATTACTGTTAGAGGTCCCCATTAAACCTTGTCGTAATACTGTTAGAAGTCCCCACTAAACCTGGCCGTATTACTGCTAGAGGTCCGCACTAAAACTAATCGTAATACGGTTAGAGGTCCCCACTAGACCTGGTCGTAATACTGTAGAGGTCCCACAAAACCCGGTCGTATTACTATTAAAAGTCCTTACTAAGCCTGGTCGTATTACTGATAGAGGTCCTCAATAAGCCTGGTCGTATTACTGTTAGAGTTTCCCACTAAAACTGTTCGTATTACTGTTAGAGGTCCCCACCAATACAGGTCGTATTACTGTTAGAGGTCCACACTAAAACTGGTCGAATTACTCTTAGAGGTCCCCACTAAACCTGTTCGTATTACTGTTAGAGGTCCCCACTAACACTAGTCGTAATATCGTTAGAGATCCCTACTAAACCTGGTCATATTACTGTTAGAGGTCCCCACTAAACCTAGTCGCAATACAGTTAGAGGTCCCCACTAAACCTGGTCGTTTTACTGTTAGAGGTCCCCACTAAAGCTGGTCGTATTATTGTTAGAGGTCCCCATTAAACCTGGTCATATTACTGTTAGAGTTTCCCACTAAAAATGGTCGTATTACCGTAAGAGGTCCCCACTAAAACTAGTCGTAATATCGTTAGAGGTCCCTACTAAACCTGGTCATATTACTGTTAGAGGTCCACACTAAAACTAGTCGGAATATAATTAGAGATTAATACTAAAACTGGTCATATTACTGATATAGGTCCCCACTAAAACTGGTCGTATTACTGTTAGAGGTCCCCACTAAACCTAGTCGTAATAATGTTAGAGGTCTTCACTAAGTCTTGTCGTATTACTGTTAGAGGTCCCCATTAAACCTTGTCGTATTACTGTTAGAGGTCCCCATTAAACCTTGTCGTATTACTGTTAGAGGTCCCCACTAACACTAGTCGTAATATCGTTAGAGATCCCTACTAAACCTGGTCATATTACTGTTAGAGGTCCCCACTAAACCTAGTCTCAATACAGTTAGAGGTCCCACTAAACCTGGTCGTATTACTGTTAGAGGTCCCCACTAAACCTGGTCGTTTTACTGTTAGAGGTCCCCACTAAAGCTGGTCGTATTATTGTTAGAGGTCCCCATTAAACCTGGTCATATTACTGTTAGAGTTTCCCACTAAAAATGGTCGTATTACCGTTAGAGGTCCCCACTAAAACTGGTCGCATTACTGTTAGAGGTCCATACTAAAACTGGTCGAATTACTGTTAGAGGTCCCCACTAAAACTAGTCGTAATATCGTTAGAGGTCCCTACTAAACCTGGTCATATTACGGTTAGAGGTCCGCACTAAAATTAGTCGGAATATAATCAGAGATTCCTACTAAAACTGGTCGTATTACTGATATTGGTCCCCACTATAGCTGGTCGTATTACTGGTATAGGTCCCCACTAAACCTAGTCGTAATAATGTTAGAGGTCTCCACTAAGCCTTGTCGTATTACTGTTAGAGGTCCCCATTAAACCTTGTCGTATTACTGTTAGAGGTCCCCATTAAACCCGGTCGTATTACTGATATAGGTCCCCACTAAGACTGGTCGTATTACTGTTAGAGGTCCCCACTAAACCTAGTCGTAATAAGGTTAGAGGTCTCCACTAAGCCTTGTCGTATTACTGTTAGAGGTCCCCATTAAACCTTGTCGTATTACTGTTAGAGGTCCCCATTAAACCTTGTCGTATTACTGTTAGAAGTCCCCACTAAACCTGGTCGTATTACTGTTAGAGGTTGGCACTAAAACCAATCGTAATACTGTTAGAGGTCCCCACAAAACCCGGTCGCATTACTATTAAAGGTCCCCACAAAGCCTGGTCGTATTACTGTTAAAGTTTCCCACTACAACTGGTCGTATTACTGTTAGAGTTTCCCACTAAAACTGGTCGTATTACTGCTAGAGGTCCCCACTACAGCTGGTCGTTTTACAGTTAGAGGTCCCCACTAAACCTGGTCGTATTACTGTTAGAGGTCCCCACTAAACCTGGTCGTTTTACTGTTAGAGGTCCCCACTAAAACTGGTCGTATTATTGTTAGAGGTCCCCATTAAACCTGGTCATATTACTGTTAGAGGTCCACACTAAAACTGGTCGAATTACTGTTAGAGGTCCCCACTAAAACTAGTCGTAATATCATTAGAGGTCCCTACTAAACCTGGTCATATTACTGTTAGAGGTCCGCACTAAAACTAGTCGGAATATAATTAGAGATTAATACTAAAACTGGTCGTATTACTGATTTAGGTCCCCACTAAAACTGGTCGTATTACTGTTAGAGATCCCCACTAAGCCTAGTCGTAATAATGTTAGCGGTCTCCACTAAGCCTTGTCGTATTACTGTTAGAGGTCCCCATTAAAACTTGTCATATTACTGTTAGAGGTCCCCATTGAACCTTGTCGTATTACTGTTAGAAGTCCCCACTAAACCTGGCCGTATTACTGCTAGAGGTCCGCACTAAAACTAATCGTAATACTGTTAGAGGTCCCCACTAGACCTGGTCGTAATACTGTAGAGGTCCCCACAAAACCCGGTCGTATTACTATTAAAAGTCCTTACTAAGCCTGGTCGTATTACTGATAGAGGTCCTCAATAAGCCTGGTCGTATTACTGTTAAAGTTTCCCACTACAACTAGTCGTATTACTGTTAGAGATTCCCACTAAAACTGTTCGTATTACTGTTAGAGGTCCCCACCAATACAAGTCGTATTACTGTTAGAGGTCAACACTAAAACTGGTCGAATTACTGTTAGAGTTCCCCACTAATACAGGTCGTATTACTGTTAGAGGTCCACACAAAAACTGGTCGAATTACTCTTAGAGGTCTCCACTAAGCCTGGTCGTATTACTGTTAGAGGTCCCCACTAAAGCTGGTCGTATTACTGTTAGAGGTCCCCACTAAGCCTGGTCGTATTACTGTTAGAGGTCCCCACTAAACCAGGTCGTTTTACTTTTAGAGGTCCCCACTAAACCTGGTCGTTTTACTGTTAGAAATCCCCATTAAACCTGGTCGTATTACTGTTAGAGTTTACCACTAATACAGGTCGTATTACTGTTAGAGGTCCACACAAAAACTGGTCGAATTACTCTTAGAGGTCTCCACTAAGCCTGGTCGTATTACTGTTAGAGGTCCCCACTAAAGCTGTCGTACTATCGTTAGAGGTCCCTACTAAACCTGGTCATATTACTGTTAAAGGTCCCCACTAAACCTGGTCGTGTTACTGGTAGCGGTCCCCACTAAAGCTGGTCGTATTACTGTTAGAGATCCCCACTAAACCTGGTCGTATTACTGTTAGAGGTCCCCACTAAACCTGGTCGTTTTACTGTTAGAAATCCCCATTAAACCTGGTCGTATTACTGTTAGAGTTTACCATTAAAAATGGTCGTATTACTGTTAGAGGTCCCCACTAAAACTGGTCGTATTACTGATATAGGTCCCCACTAAAACTGGTCGTATTATTGTTAGAGGTCCCCACTAAACCTAGTCGTAATACTGTTAGAGGTCCTCATTAAACCTGGTCGTATTACTGTTATAGTTTCCCACTAAAAATGGTCGTATTGCTGTTAGAGGTCCCCACTAAAACTGGTCATATTACTGTTAGAGGTCCCCACTAAACCTAGTCGTAATAATGTTAGAGGTCTCCACTAAGCCTTGTCGTATTACTGTCAGAGATCCCATTAAACCTTGTCGTATTACGTTTAGAAGTCCCCACTAAACCTGGTCGTATTACTGTTAGAGGTCCGCACTAAAACTAATCGTAATACTGTTAGAGGTCCCCACTAGACCTGGTCGTAATACTGTAGAGGTCCCCACAAAACCCGGTCGTATTACTATTAAAGATCCTCACTAAGCCTGGTCGTATTACTGATAGAGGTCCTCAATAAGCCTGGTCGTATTACTGTTAGAGGTACACACTAAAACTGGTCGTTTTACTGTTAGAGGTACACACTAAAACTGGTCGAATTACTCTTAGAGATCCCCACCAAACCTGGTCGTATTACTGTTAGAGGTCCCCACTAAAACTAGTCGTAATATCGTTAGAGGTCCCTACTAAACCTGGTCATATTACTGTAAGAGGTTCCCACTAAACCTGGTCGTTTTACTGTTAGAGGTCCCCACTAAAGCTAGTCGTATTACTGTTAGAGGTCCCCACTAAACCTAGTCGTAATAATGCTAGAGGTCTCCACTAAGCCTTGTCGTATTACTGTTAGAGGTCCCCATTAAACCTGGTCGTATTACTGTTAGAGTTCCGCACTAAAACTAATCGTAATACTTTTAGAGGTCCCCATTATACCTGGTCGTATTACTGTTATAGTTTCCCACTAAAAATGGTCGTATTGCTGTTAGAGGTCCCCACTAAAACTGGTCGTATTACTGATATTGGTCCCCATTAAAACTGGTCGTATTACTGTCAGAGGTCCCCACTAAACCTAGTCGTAATAATGTTAGAGGTCCCCACTAATCCTGGTAGTTTTACTGTTAGAGGTCCCAACTAAAGCTGGTCGTATTACTGTTAGAGGTCCCCACTAAACCTGGTCGTATTACTGTTAGAGGTCCCCACTAAAACTGGTCGCATTACTGTTAGAGGTCCCCACTAAACCTAGTCGCAATATAGTTAGAGGTCCCCAGTAAGCCTGGTCGTATTACTGTTAGAGGTCCCCACTAAACCTGGTACTTTTACTGTTAGAGATCCCCACTAAAGCTGGTCGTATTACTGTTAGAGGTCCCCACTAAACCTGGTCGTTTTACTGTTAGAGGTCCCCACTAAAACTGGACGTATTACTGATATAGGTCTCCACTAAAACTGGTCGTATTATTGTTAGAGGTCCCCACTAAACCTAGTCGTTATAATGTTAGAGGTCTTCACTAAGCCTTGTCGTATTACTGTAAGAGGTCCCCATTAAACCTTGTCGTATTACTGTTAGAGTTCCGCACTAAAACTAATCGTAATACTGTTAGAGGTCCCCATTATACCTGGTCGTATTACTGTTATAGTTTCCCACTAAAAATGGTCGTATTGCTGATATAGGTCCCCACTAAAACTGGTCGTATTACTGTTAGAGGTCCCCACTAAACCTAGTCGTAATAATGTTAGAGGTCTCCACTAAGCCTTGTCGTATTACTGTTAGAGGTCCCCATTAAACCTTGTCGTATTACTGTTAGAAGTCCCCACTAAACCAGGCCGTATTACTGTTAGAGGTCGGCACTAAAACTAATCGTAATACTGTTAGAGGTCCCCACTAGACCTGGTCGTAATACTGTAGAGGTCCCCACAAAACCCGGTCGTATTACTATTAAAGGTCCTCACTAAGCCTGGTCGTATTACTGATAGAGGTCCTCAATAAGCCTGGTCGTATTACTATTAAAGTTTCCCAATACAACTGGTAGTATTACTGTTAGAGTTTCCCACTAAAACTGGTCGTATTACTGTTAGAGGTCCCCACTAATACAGGTCGTATTACTGTTAGAGGTCCACACTAAAACTGGTCGAATTGCTCCTAGAGGTCCCCACTAAACCTGGTCGTATTACTGTAGGAGGTCCCCACTAAAACTAGTCGTAATATCGTTAGAGGTCCCTACTAAACCTGGTCATATTACTGTCAGAGGTCCCCACTAAAACTGGTCGTATTACTGATATAGGTCCCCACTAAAGCTGGTCGTATAACTGATAGAGGTCCCCACTAAACCTAGTCGTATTACTGTTAGAGGTCCCCACTAAGCCTGGTCATTTTACTGTTAGAGGTTCCCACTAAATCTGGTCGTATTACTGTTAGAAGTCCCCATTAAATCTGGTCATTTTACTGTTAGAGGTCCCCACTAGACCTGGTCGTAATACTGTAGAGGTCCCCACAAAACCCGGTCGTATTACTATTAAAGGTCCACACTAAGCCTGGTCGTATTACTGATAGAGGTCCTAAATAAGCCTGGTCGTATTACTGTTAAAGTCTCCCACTACAACTGGTAGTATTACTGTTAGAGTTTCCCACTAAAACTGGTCGTATTACTGTTAGAGGTCCCTACTAATACAGGTCGTATTACTGTTAGAGGTCCACACTAAAACTGGTCGAATTACTCCTATATGTCCCCACTAAACCTGGTCCTATTACTGTAGGAGGTCCCCACTAAAACTAGTCGTAATATCGTTAGAGGTCCATACTAAACCTGGTCATATTACTGTCAGAGGTCCCCACTAAAACTGGTCGTATTACTGATATAGGTCCCCACTAAAGCTGGTCGTATAACTGATAGAGGTCCCCACTATACCTGGTCGTATTACTGTTAGAGGTCCCCACTAAGCCTGGTCATTTTACTGTTAGAGGTCCCCACTAAATCTGGTCGTATTACTGTTAGAGGTCCCCATTAAATCTGCTCGTATTACTGTTAGAGTTTCCAACTAAAAATGGTCGTATTACTGTTAGAGGTCCCCACTAAAACTGGTCGTATTACTGATATAGGTCCCCACTAAAACTGGTCGTATTAATGTTAGAGGTCCCCACTAAACCTAGTCGCAATAATGTCAGAGGTCTCCACTAAGCCTATTCGTATTACTGTTAGAGGTCCCCATTTAACCTTGTCGTACTACTGTTAGAAGTCCCCACTAAACCTGGTCGTATTACTGTTAGAGGTTCGCACTAAAACTAATCGTAATACTGTTAGAGGTCCCCACAAAACCCGGTCGCATTACTATTAAAGGTCCTCACTAAGCCTGGTCGTATTACTGATAGAGGTCCTCAATAATCCTGGTCGTATTACTGTTAAAGTTTCCCACTACAACTGGTCGTATTACTGTTAGAGTTTCCCACTAAAACTGGTCGTATTACTGCTAGAGGACCCCACTACAGCTGGTCGTTTTACTGTTAGAGGTCCACACAAAAGCTGGTCGTATTACTGTTAGAGGTCCCCACTAAACCTGGTCGTTTTACTGTTAGAGGTCCCCACTAAACCTAGTCGCAATACAGTTAGAGGTCCACACTAAAGCTGGTCGTATTACTGTTAGAGGTCCCCACTAAACCTGGTCGTTTTACTGTTAGAGGTCCCCACTAAACCTAGTCGTAATAATGTTAGAGGTCTCCACTAAGCCTTGTCGTATTACTGTTAGAGGTCCCCATTAAACCTTGTCGTATTACTGTTAGAAGTCCCCACTAAACAAGCCGTATTACTGTTAGAGGTCCGCACTAAAACTAATCGTAATACTGTTAGAGGTCCCCACTAGACCTGGTCGTAATACTGTAGAGGTCCCCACAAAACCCGGTCGTATTACTATTAAAAGTCCTCACTAAGCCTGGTCGTATTACTGATAGAGGTCCTCAATAAGCCTGGTCGTATTATTGTTAAAGTTTCCCACTAAAACTGGTAGTATTACTGTTAGAGTTTTCCACTAAAACTGGTCGTATTACTGTTAGAGGTCCCCACTAGTACAGGTCGTATTACTGTTAGAGGTCCACACTAAAACTGGTCGAATTACTCCTAGAGGTCCCTACTAAACCTGGTCATATTACTGTCAGAGGCCCCCACTAAAACTAGTCGTATTACTGATATAGGTCCCCACTAAAGCTGGTCGTATAACTGATAGAGGTCCCCACTAAACCTGGTCGTATTACTGATAGTGGTCCCCACTAAGCCTGGTCATTTTACTGTTAGAGGTCCCCACTAAATCTGGTCGTGTTACTGTTAGAGGTCCCCATTAAATCTGCTCGTATTACTGTTAGAGTTTCCCACTAAAAATGGTCGTATTACTGTTAGAGGTCCCCACTACAACTGGTCGTATTACTAATATAGGTCCCCACTAAAACTGGTCGTATTAATGTTAGAGGTCCCCACTAAACCTAGTCGCAATAATGTCAGAGGTCTCCACTAAGCCTATTCGTATTACTGTTAGAGGTCCCCATTTAACCTTGTCGTACTACTGTTAGAAGTCCCCACTAAACCTGGTCGTATTACTGTTAGAGGATCGCACTAAAACTAATCGTAATACTGTTAGAGGTCCCCACAAAACCCGGTCGCATTACTATTAAAGGTCCTCACTAAGCCTGGTCGTATTACTGATAGAGGTCCTCAATAAGCCTGGTCGTATTACTGTTAAAGTTTCCCACTACAACTGGTCGTATTACTCTTAGAGTTTCCCACTAAAACTGGTCGTATTACTGTTAGTGTTCCCCAATAATACAGGTCGTATTACTGCTAGAGGTCCCCACTACAGCTGGTCGTTTTATTGTTAGAGGTTCACACTAAAGCTTGTCGTATTACTGTTAGAGGTCCCCACTAAACCTGGTCGTTTTACTGTTAGAGGTCCCCACTAAACCCAGTCGCAATACAGTTAGAGGTCCCCACTAAACCTGGTCGTATTACTGTTAGATTTCCCCACTAAACCTGGTCGTTTTACTGTGAGAGGTCCCCACTAAAGCTGGTCGTATTATTGTTAGAGGTCACCATTAAACCTGGTCATATTTCTGTTAGAGTTTCCCACTAAAAATGGTCGTATTACCGTTAGAGGTCCCCACTAAAACTGGTCGCATTACTGTTAGAGGTCCACACTAAAACTGGTCGAATTACTTTTAGAGGTCCCCACTAAAACTAGTCGTAATATCGTTAGAGGTCCCTACTAAACCTGGTCATATTACTGTTAGAGGTCCGCACTAAAACTAGTCGGAATATAATTAGAGATTAATACTAAAACTGGTCGTATTACTGATATAGGTCCCCACTAAAACTGGTCGTATTACTGTTAGAGATCCCCACTAAACCTAGTCATAATAATGTTAGAGGTCTCCACTAAACCTTGTCGTATTACTGTTAGGAGTCCCCACTAAACCAGGCCGTATTACTGTTAGAGGTTCGCACTAAAACTAATCGTAATACTGTTAGAGGTCCCCACTAGACCTGGTCGTAATAATGTAGAGGTCCTCACAAAACCCGGTCGTATTACTATTAAAGGTCCTCACTAAGCCTGGTCGTATTACTGATAGAGGTCCTCAATAAGCCTGGTCGTATTACTTTTAAAGTTTCCCACTACAACTGGTAGTATTACTGTTAGAGTTTCCCACTAAAACTGGTCATATTACTGTTAGAGGTCCCCACTAATACAGGTCGTATTACTGTTAAAGGTCCACACTAAAACTGGTCGAATTACTCCTAGAGGTCCCCACTAAACCTGGTCGTATTACTGTAGGAGGTCCCCACTAAAACTAGTCGTAATATCGTTTGAGGTCCCTACTAAACCTGGTCATATTACTGTCAGAGGTCCCCACTAAAACTGGTCGTATTACTGATATAGGTCCCCACTAAAGCTGGTCGTATAACTGATAGAGGTCCCCACTAAACCTGGTCGTATTAATGTTAGAGGTCCCCACTAAGCCTGGTCATTTTACTGTTAGAGGTCCCCGCTAAATCTGGTCGTATTACTGTTAGAGGTCCCCATTAAATCTGCTCGTATTATTGTTAGAGTTTCCCACTAAAAATGGTCGTATTACTGTTAGAGGTCCCCACTAAGACTGGTCGTATTACTGATATAGGTCCCCACTAAAACTGGTGGTATTAATGTTAGAGGTCCCCACTAAACCTAGTCGCAATAATGTCAGAGGTCTCCACTAAGCCTATTCGTATTACTCTTATAGGTCCCCATTTAACCTTGTCGTACTACTGTTAGAAGTCCCCACTAAACCTGGTCGTATAACTGTTAGAGGTTCGCACTAAAACTAATCGTAATATTGTTAGAGATCCCCACAAAACCCGGTCGCATTACTATTAAAGGTCCTCACTAAGCCTGGTCGTATTACTGATAGAGGTCCTCAATAAGCCTGTTCGTATTACTGTTAAAGTTTCCCACTACAACTGGTCGTATTACTGTTAGAGTTTCCCACTAAAACTGGTCGTATTACTGTTAGAGTTCCCCAATAATACAGGTCGTATTACTGCTAGAGGTCCCCACTACAGCTGGTCGTTTTACTGTTAGAGGTCCACACTAAAGCTTGTCGTATTACTGTTAGAGGTCCCCGCTAAACCTGGTCGTTTTACTGTTAGAGGTCCCCACTAAACTTAGTCGCAATACAGTTAGAGGTCCCCACTAAACCTGGTCGTATTACTGATATAGGTCCCCACTAAAACTGGTCGTATTACTGTTAGAGGTCCCCACTAAACCCAGTCGTAATAATGTTAGAGGTCTCCACTAAGCCTTGTCGTAATACTGTTAGAGGTCTCCATTAAACCTTGTCGTATTACTGTTAGAGGTCCCCATTAAACCTTGTCGTATTACTGTAAGAGGTCCCCATTAAACCTTGTCGTATTACTGTTAGAGGTCCCCACTAAACCTGGCCGTATTACTGTTAGAGGTTCGCACTAAAACTAATCGTAATACTGTTAGAGGTCCCCACTAGACCTGGTCGTAATACTGTAGAGGTCCCCACATAACCCTGTCGTATTACTATTAAAGGTCCTCACTAAGCCTGGTCGTATTACTGATAGAGGTCCTCAATAAGCCTGCTCGTATTACTGTTAAAGTTTCCCACTACAACTGGTCGTATTACTGTTAGAGTTTCCCACTAAAACTGGTCATATTACTCTTAGAGGTCCCCACTAATACAGGTCGTATTACTGTTAGAGGTCCACACTAAAACTGGTCGAATTACTCCTAGAGGTCCCCACTAAACCTGGTCGTATTACTGTAGGAGGTCCCCACTAAAACTAGTCGTAATATCGTTTGATGTCCCTACTAAACCTGGTCATATTACTGTCAGAGGTCCCCACTAAAACTGGTCGTATTACTGATATAGGTCCCCACTAAAGCTGGTCGTATAATTGATAGAGGTCCCCACTAAGCCTGGTCATTTTACTGTTAGAGGTCCCCAGTAAATCTGGTCGTATTACTGTTAGAGGTCCCCATTAAATCTGCTCGTATTATTGTTAGAGTTTCCCACTAAAAATGGTCGTATTACTGTTAGAGGTCCCAACTAAAACTGGTCGTATTACTGTAAGAGGTCCCCATTAAACCTTGTCGTATTACTGTTAGAGGTCCCCACTAAAACTGGACGTATTACTGATATAGGTCCCCACTAAAACTGGTCGTATTATTGTTAGAGGTCCCCACTAAACCTAGTCGTAATAATGTTGGAGGTCTCCACTAAGCCTTGTCGTATTACTGTAAGGGGTCCCCATTAAACCTTGTCGTATTACTGTTAGAGGTCCCCATTAAACCTGGTCGTATTACTGTTAGAGTTTCCCACTAAAAATGGTGGTATTACTGTTAGAGGTCCCCACTAAAACTGGTCGTATTACTGATATAGGTCCCCACTAAAACTGGTCGTATTACTGTTAGAGGTCCCCACTAAACCTAGTCGTAATAATGTTAGAAGTCTCCACTAAGCCTTGTCGTATTACTGTTAGAGGTCCCCATTAAACCTTGTCGTATTACTGTTAGAAGTCCCCACTAAACCAGGCCTTATTACTGTTAGAGGTTCGCACTAAAACTAATCGTAATACTGTTAGAGGTCCCCGCTAGACCTGGTCGTAATACTGTAGAGGTCCCCACATAACCCGGTCGTATTACTATTAAAGGTCCTCACTAAGCCTGGTCGTATTACTGATAGAGGTCCTCAATAAGCCTGGTCGTATTACTGTTAAAGTTTCCCACTACAACTGGTAGTATTACTGTTAGAGTTTCCCACTAAAACTGGCCATATTACTCTTAGAGGTCCCCACTAATACAGGTCGTATTACTGTTAGAGGTCCACACTAAAACTGGTCGAATTACTCCTAGAGATCCCCACTAAACCTGGTCGTATTACTGTAGGAGGTCCCCACTAAAATTAGTCGTAATATCGTTTGAAGTCCCTACTAAACCTGGTCATATTACTGTCAGAGGTCCCCACTAAAACTGGTCGTATTACTGATATAGGTCCCCACTAAAGCTGGTCGTATAATTGATAGAGGTCCCCACTAAACCTGGTCGTATTACTGTTAGAGGTCCCACTAAGCCTGATCATTTTACTGTTAGAGGTCCCCAGTAAATCTGGTCGTATTACTGTTAGAGGTCCCCATTAAATCTGCTCGTATTATTGTTAGAGTTTCCCACTAAAAATGGTCGTATTACTGTTAGAGGTCCCCACTAAAACTGGTCGTATTACTGATATAGATCCCCACTAAAACAGGTCGTATTACTGTTAGAGGCCCCCCCTAAACCTTGTCGTAATAATGTTAGAGGTCTCCACTAAGCCTTGTCGTATTACTGTTAGAGGTCCCCATTAAACCTTGTCGTATTACTGTTAGAAGTCCCCACTAAGCCAGGCCGTATTACTGTTAGAGGTCCGCACTAAAACTAATCGTAATACTGTTAGAGGTCCCCACTAGACCTGGTCGTAATACTGTAGAGGTCCCCACAAAACCAGATCGTATTACTATTAAAGGTCCTCACTAAGCCTGGTCGTTTTACTGATAGAGGTCCTCAATAAGCCTGGTCGTATTACTGTTAAAGTTTCCCACTACAACTGGTAGTATTACTGTTAGAGTTTCCCACTAAAACTGGTCGTATTACTGTTAGAGGTCCCCACTAATACAGGTCGTATTACTGTTAGAGGTCCACACTAAAACTGGTCGAATTACTCCTAGAGGTCCCACTAAACCTGGTCGTATTACTGTAGGAGGTCCCCACTAAAACTAGTCGTAATATCGTTAGAGGTCCCTACTAAACCTGGTCATATTACTGTCAGAGGTCCCCACTAAAACTGGTCGTATTACTGATATAGGTCCCCACTAAAACTGGTCGTATTAATGTTAGAGGTCCCCACTAAACCTAGTCGCAATAATGTCAGAGGTCCCCACTAAAGCTGGTCGTATTATTGTTAGAGGTCCCCATTAAACCTGGTCATATTACTGTTAGAGTTTCCTACTAAAAATGGTCGTATTACCGTTAGAGGTCCCCACTAAAACTGGACGAATTACTCTTAGAGGTCCCCACTAAACCTGTTCGTATTACTGTTAGAGGTCCCCACTAACACTAGTCGTAATATCGTTAGAAATCCCTACTAAACCTGGTCATATTACTGTTAGAGGTCCCCACTAAACCTAGTCGCAATACAGTTAGAGGTCCCCACTAAACCTGGTCGTATTACTGTTAGAGGTCCCCACTAAACCTGGTCGTTTTACTGTTAGAGGTCCCCACTAAAGATGGTCGTATTATTGTTAGAGGTCCCCATTAAACCTGGTCATATTACTGTTAGAGTTTCCCACTAAAAATGGCCGTATTACCGTTAGAGGTCCCCACTAAAACTGGTCGCATTACTGTTAGAGGTCCACACTAAAACTGGTCGAATTACTGTTAGAGGTCCCCACTAAAACTAGTCGTAATATCGTTAGAGGTCCCTACTAAACCTGGTCATATTACTGTTAGAGGTCCGCATTAAAACAAGTCGGAATATAATTAGATATTAATACTAAAACTGGTCGTATTACTGATATAGGTCCCCACTAAAACTGGTCGTATTACTGTTAGAGGTCCCCACTAAACCTAGTCGTAATAATGTTAGAGGTCTCCACTAAGCCTTGTCGTATTACTGTTAGAGGTCCCCATTAAACCTTGTCGTATTACTGTTAGAGGTCCCCATTAAATCTTGTCGTATTACTGTTAGAAGTCCTCACTAAACCTGGCCGTATTACTGTTAGAGGTCCGCACTAAAACTAATTGTAATACTGTTAGAGGTCCCCACTAGACCTGGTCGTAATACTGTAGAGGTCCTCAATAAGCCTGGTCGTATTACTGTTAAAGTTTCCCACTACAACTGGTCGTATTACTGTTAGAGTTTCCCACTAAAACTGTTCGTATTACTGTTAGAGGTCCCCACCAATACAGGTCGTATTACTTTTAGAGGTCCACACTAAAACTGGTCGAATTACTCTGAGAGGTCCCCACTAAACCTGTTCGTATTACTGTTAGAGGTCCCCACTAACACTAGTTGTAATATCGTTAGAGATCCCTACTAAACCTGGTCATATTACTGTTAGAGGTCCCCACTAAACCTAGTCGCAATACAGTTAGAGGTTCCCACTCAACCTGATCGTATTACTGTTAGAGTTCCTCACTAAACCTGGTCGTTTTACTGTTAGAGGTCCCCACTAAAGCTGGTCGTATTATTGTTAGAGGTCCCCATTAAACCTTGTCATATTTTTACTGTTAGAGTTTCCCACTAATAATGGTCGTATTACTGTTAGAGGTCCCCAATAAAACTGGT
This sequence comes from Gigantidas platifrons, assembly GCA_002080005.1. NCBI lineage: Eukaryota > Metazoa > Mollusca > Bivalvia > Mytilida > Modiolidae > Gigantidas > Gigantidas platifrons. The sequence goes on from MJUT01026212.1 coordinate 24,915, forward strand.
CGTATTACTGTTAGAGGTCCACACTAAAACTGGTCGAATTACTGTTAGAGGTCCCCACTAAACCTGGTCGTATTAATGTTAGAGGTCCCCACTAAAACTAGTCGTAATATCGTTAGAGGTCCCTACTAAACCTGGTCATATTACTGTTAGAGGTCCGCACTAAAATTAGTCGGAATATAATTAGAGATTCCTACTAAAACTGGTCGTATTACTGATATAGGTCCCCACTATAACTGGTCGTATTACTGTTAGAGGTCCTCACTAAACCTAGTCGTAATAATGTTAGAGGTCCCCACTAAGCCTTGTCGTATTACTGTTAGAGGTCCCCATTAAACCTTGTCGTATTACTGTTAGAGGTCCCCATTAAACCTGATCGTATTACTGATATAGGTCCCCACTAAAATTGGTCGTATTACTGTTAGAGGTCCCCACTAAACCTTGTCGTAATAAAGTTAGAGGTCTCCACTAAGCCTTGTCGTATTACTGTTAGAGGTCCCCATTAAACCTTGTCGTATTACTGTTAGAGGTCCCCATTAAACCTTGTCGTATTACTGTTAGAAGTCCCCACTAAACCTGGTCGTATTACTGTTAGAGGTCCGCACTAAAACTAATCGTAATACTGTTAGAGGTCCCCACTAGACCTGGTCGTAATACTGTAGAGGTCCCCACAAAACCCGGTCGTATTACTATTAAAAGTCCTTACTAAGCCTGGTCGTATTACTGATAGAGGTCCTCAATAAGCCTGGTCGTATTACTGTTAAATTTCCCACTACAACTGGTCGTATCACTGTTAGAATTTCCCACTAAAACTGGTCGTATTACTGTCAGAGGTCACCACCAATACAGGTCGTATTACTGTTAGAGGTCCACACTAAAACTGGTCGAATTACT
>MJUT01026212.1:54223-66280 GCA_002080005.1 Gigantidas platifrons
CACTAAAACTGGTCGAATTACTGTTAGAGGTCCACACTAAAACTGGTCGAATTACTGTTAGAGGTCCCCACTAAAACTAGTCGTAATATCGTTAGAGGTCCCTACTAAACCTTTTCATATTACTGTTAGAGGTCCGCACTAAAACTAGTCGGAATATAATTAGAGGTTCCTACTAAAATTGGTCGTATTACCGTTAGAGGTCCCCACTGAACCTAGTCGCAATACAGCTAGAGGTCCCCACTAAACCTGGTCGTATTACTGTTAGAGGTCCCCACTAAGCCTGGTCGTTTTACTGATATAGGTCTCCACTAAAACTGGTCGTATTATTGTTAGAGGTCCACACTAAACCTATTCGTAATAATGTTAGAGGTCTCCACTAAACCTTGTCGTATTACTGTTAGAGGTCTCCATTAAGCTTGGTCGTATTACTGTTAGAGGTCCCCTTTAAAACTGGTCGTATTACTGTTAGAGATTCCATTAAACCTGGTCGTATTACTGTTAGAGATGCCCACTAAATCTGGTCGTATTACTGTTAGAGGTCCCCATAAAACCTGGTCGTATTACTGTTAGAGGTCCATATTAAACCTGGTCGTATTACTGTTAGAGGTCCCCACTAAGCCTGGTCGTTTTACTGTTAGAGGTCCCCACTAAAGCTGGTCGTATTACTGTCAGAGGTCCCCGTAAAACCTGGACGTATTACTGTTAGAGTTTCCCACTAAAAATGTTGTATTACTGTTAGAGGTCCCCAATAAAACTGGTCGTATTACTGGTATAGGTCCCCACTAAAACTAGTCGTATTACTGTTAGAGGTCCCCACTAAACCTAGTCGTAATAATGTCAGAGGTCTCCACTAAGCCTTGTCGTATTACTGTTAGAGGTCCCCATTAAACCTTGTCGTATAATTGTTAGAAGTCCCTACTAAACCTGGCCGTATTACTGATAGAGGTCCGCACTAAAACTAATCGTAATACTGTTAGAGGTCCCCACTAGACCTGATCGTAATACTGTAGAGGTCCCCACTAATACAGGTCGTATTACTGTTAGAGGTCCACACTAAAACAGGTCGAATTACTCTTAGAGGTCCCCACTAAACCTGGTCGTATTACTTTTAGCGGTCCCCACTAAACCTGGTCATATTACTGTTAGAGGTCCCCACTAAACCTGGTCGTATTACTGTTAGAGGTCCCCACTAACACTGGTCGTATTACTGTTAGAGGTCCACACTAAAACTGGTCGAATTACTCTTAGAGGTCAACACTAAACCTTGTCGTATTACTGTTAGAGGTCCCCACTAAAACTAGTCGTAATATCGTTAGAGGTCCCTACTAAACCTGGTCATATTACTGTTAGATGTCCCCACTAAACATGGTCGTATTACTGTTAGAGGTCTCCACTAACACTGGTCGCATTAATGTTAGAGATCCCCACTAAACCTAGTCGCAATACAGATAGAGGTCCCCACTAAACCTGGTCGTGTTATTGTTAGAGGTCCGCACTAAGACTGGTCGTTTTACTCTTAGAGGTCCCCACTAAAACTGGTCGTATTACTGATATAGGTCCCCACTAAAACTGGTCGTATTACTGTTAGAGGTCCACACTAAATCTAGTCGTAATAATGTCAGAAGTCTCCACTAAGCCTTGTCATATTACTGTTAGAGGTCCCCATTAAACCTTGTCGTATTACTGTTAGAAGTCCCCACTAAACCTGGTCGTATTACTGTTAGAGGTCCGCACTAAAACTAATCGTAATACTGTTAGAGGTCACCACAAAACCCGATTGTATTACTATTAAAGGTCCTCACTAAGTCTGGTCGTTTTACTGATAGAGGTCCTCAATAAGCCTGGTCGTATTATTGTTAAAGTTTCCCACTACAACTGGTTGTATTACTGTTAGAGTTTCCCACTAAAACTGGTCGTATTACTGTTAGAGTTCCCCACTAATACAGATCGTATTACTGTTAGAGGTCCCCACTACAGCTGGTCGTCTTACTGTTAGAGATCCACACTAAAGCTTGTCGTATTACTGTTAGAGGTCCCCACTAAACCTGGTCGTTTTACTGTTAGAGGTCCCCACTAAAGCTGGTCGTATTACTGTTAGAGGTCCCCATTAAACCTGTTCATATTACTGTAAGAGTTTCCCACTAAAAATTGTCGTACTACTCTTAGAGGTCCCCACTAAAACTGGTCGTATTACTGTTAGAGGTCCACACTAAAACTGGTCGTATTACTGTTAGAGGTCCACACTAAAATTTGTCGAATTACTGTTAGAGGTCCACACTAAAACTGGTCGAATTACTGTTAGAGGTCCCCATTAAAACTAGTCGTAATATCGTTAGAGGTCCCTACTAAACCTTTTCATATTACTGTTAGAGGTCCGCACTAAAACTAGTCGGAATATTGTTAGAGGTCCCCACTAAACCTGGTCGTATTACTGTTAGAGGTCCCCTTTAAACCTGGTCGTATTACTGTTAGAGATCCCACTAAACCTGGTCGTATTACTGTTAGAGATCCCACTAAATCTGGTCGTATTACTGTTAGAGGTCTCCACTAAACCTTGTCGTATTACTGTTAGAGGTCGCCATTAAGCCTGGTCGTATTACTGTTAGAGGTCCCCTTTAAACCTGGTCGTATTACTGTTAGAGATTCCATTAAACCTGGTCGTATTACTGTTAGAGATCCCCACTAAATCTGGTCGTATTACTGTTAGAGGTCCCCATTAAACCTGGTCGTATTACTGTTAGAGGTCCATATTAAACCTGGTCGTATTACAGATATAGGTGTCCACTAAAACTGGTCGTATTATTGTTAGAGGTACCCACTAAACCTATTCGTAATAATGCTAGAGGTCTCCACTAAACCTTGTCGTATTACTGTTAGAGGTCTCCATTAAACCTGGTCGTATTACTGTTAGAGGTCCCCACTAAACCTGGTCATATTACTGTTAGAGGTCCCCATTAAACCTGGTCGTATAACTGTTAGAGGTCCCCAGTAAACCTGGTCGTATTACTGTTAGAGGTCCTCACTAACACTGGTCACATTACTGTTAGAGGTCCCCACTAAACCTAGTCGCAATACAGTTAGAGGTCCCCACTAAACCTGGTCGTATTACTGTTAGAGATCCCCACTAAGCCTGGTTGTTTTACTGTTAGAGGTCCCCACTAAAGCTGGTCGTATTACTGTCAGAGGTCCCCGTAAAACCTGGACGTATTAATGTTAGAGTTGCCCACTAAAAATGGTCGTATTACTGTTAGAGGTCCCCACTAAAACTGGTCGTATTACTGGTATTGGTCCCCACTAAAACTAGTCGTATTACTGTTAGAGGTCCCCACTAAACCTAGTCGTAATAATGTCAGAGGTCTCCACTAAGCCTTGTCGTATTACTGTTAGAGGTCCCCATTAAACCTTGTCGTATTATTGTTAGAAGTCCCCACTAAACCTGGTCGTATTACTTTTAGAGGTTCGCACTAAAACTAATCGTAATACTGTTAGAGGTCACCACAAAACCCGGTCGTATTACTAGTAAAGGTCCTCACTAAGCCTGGTCGTATTACTTATAGAGGTCCTCAATAAGCCTGGTCGTATTACTGTTAAAGTTTCCCACTACAACTGGTCGTATTACTGTTAGAGTTTCCCACTAAGACTGGTCGTATTACTGTTAGAGTTCCCCACTAATACAGGTCGTATTACTGTTAGAGGTCCCCACTAAATCTGGTTGTATTACTGTTAGAGGTCCCCACTAAAAATTGTCGTATTACTGTTAGAGGTCCCCACTAAAACTGGTCGTATTACTGTTAGAGGTCCACACTAAAACTGTTCGTATTACTGTTAGAGGTCCACACTAAAACTGGTCGAATTACTGTTAGAGGTCCCCACTAAAACTGGTCGAATTACTGTTAGAGGTCCGCACTAAAACTGGTCGTATTACTGTTAGAGGTCCCCACTACAGCTGGTCGTCTTACTGTTAGAGATCCACACTAAAGCTTGTCGTATTACTGTTAGAGGTCCCCACTAAACCTGGTCGTTTAACTGTTAGAGGTCCACACCAAAACTGGTTGAATTACAGTTAGATGTTCCCACTAAACCTGGTCGTATTACTGTTAGAGGTCCCCACTAAACCTGGTCGTTTTACTGTTAGAGGTCACAACTAAAGCTGGTCGTATTACTGTTAGAGGTCCCCATTAAACCTGGTCATATTACTTATAGAGTTTCCCACTAAAAATTGTCGTATTACTGTTAGAGGTCCCCACTAAAACTGGTCGTATTACTGTTAGAGGTCCACACTAAAACTGGTCGTATTACTGTTAGAGGTCCACACTAAAACTGGTCGAATTACTGTTAGAGGTCCACAATAAAACTGGTCGAATTACTGTTAGAGGGCCCCACTAAAACTAGTCGTAATATCGTTAGAGGTCCCTACTAAACCTTTTCTTATTACTGTTAGAGGTCCGCACTAAGACTAGTCGGAATATAATTAGAGGTTCCTACTAAAACTGGTCGTATTACCGTTAGAGGTCCCCACTAAACCTAGTCGCAATACAGTTAGAGGTCCCCACTAAACCTGGTCGTATTACTGATAGAGTTCCCCACTAAATTTGGTCGTTTTACTGTTAGAGGTCCCCACTAAAGCTGTTCGTATAAATGTTAGAGGTCCCCATTAAACCTGGTCGTCTTACTGTTAGAGTTTCCCACTAAAAATGTTCGTATTACTGTTAGAGGTCCCCATTAAAACTGGTCGTATTACTGATATAGGTCTCCACTAAAACTGGTCGTATTATTGTTAGAGGTCCCCACTAAACCTATTCGTAATAATGTTAGAGGTCTCCACTAAACCTTGTCGTATTACTGTTAGAGGTCTCCATTAAGCCTGATCGTATTACTGTTAGAGGTCCCCTTTAAACCTGGTCGTACTACTGTTAGAGATCCCACTAAACCTGGTCGTATTACTGTTAGAGATCCCCACTAAATCTCGTCGTATTACTGTTAGAGGTCCCAATTAAACCTGGTCGTATTACTGTTAGAGGTCCATATTAAACCTGGTCGTATTACTGATATAGGTCTCCACTAAAACTGGTCGTATTATTGTTAGAGGTCCCCACTAAACCTATTCGTAATAATGCTAGAGGTTTCCACTAAACCTTGTCGTATTACTGTTAGAGGTCTCCATTAAACCTGGTCGTATTACTGTTAGAGGTCCACTTTAAACCTGGTCGTATTACTGTTAGAGGTCCCCACTAAAACTAGTCGTAATATCGTTAGAGGTCCCTACTAAATCTGGTCATATTACTGTTAGAGGTCCCCATTAAACCTGGTCGTATAACTGTTAGAGTTCCCCAGTAAACCTGGTCGTATTACTGTTAGAGGTCCTCATTAGCACTGGTCACATTACTGTTAGAGATCCCCACTAAACCTAGTGGCAATACAGTTAGAGGTCCCCACTAAACCTGGTCGTATTACTGTTAGAGGTCCCCACTAAGCCTGGTCGTTTTACTGTTAGAGGTCCCCACTAAAGCTGGTCGTATTACTGTTAGAGGTCCCCATGAAACCTGGACGTATTACTGTTAGAGTTTCCAACTAAAAATGGTCGTATTACTGTTAGAGGTCCCCACTAAAACTGGTCGTATTACTGGTATAGGTCCCCACTAAAACTAGTCGTAATAATGTCAGAGGTCTCCACTAAGCCTTGTCGTATTACTGTTAGAGGTCCCCATTAAACCTTGTCGTATTATTGTTAGAAGTCCCCACTAAACCTGGTCGTATTACTGTTAGAGGTTCGCACTAAAATTAATCGTAATACTGTTAGAGGTCACCATTAAACCTTGTCGTATTATTGTTAGAAGTCCCCACTAAACCTGGTCGTATTACTGTTAGAGGTTCGCACTAAAACTAATCGTAATATCGTTAGAGGTCACTACTAAACCTGGTCATATTACTGTTAGAGGTCCCCACTAAACCTGGTCGTATTACTGTTAGAGGTCCCCACTAACACTGGTCGTATTACTGTTAGAGGTCCACACTAAAACTGGTCGAATTACTCTTAGAGGTCCCCACTAAAACTTGTCGTATTACTGTTAGAGGTTCCCACTAAAACTAGTCGTAATATCGTTAGAGGTCCCTACTAAACCTGGTCATATTACTGTTAGATGTCCCCACTAAACCTGGTCGTATTACTGTTAGCGGTCTCCACTAACACTGGTCGCATTAATGTTAGAGGTCCCCACTAAACCTAGTCGCAATACAGATAGAGGTCCCCACTAAACCTGGTCATGTTATTGTTAGAGGTCCACACTAAGCCTGGTCGTTTTACTGTTAGAGGTCCCCACTAAAACTGGTCGTATTACTGATATAGGACCCCACTAAAACTGGTTGTATTACTGTTAGAGGTCCACACTAAACCTAGTCGTAATAATGTCAGAAGTCTCCACTAAGCCTTGTCATATTACTGTTAGAGGTCCCCATTAAACCTTGTCGTATTACTGTTAGAAGTCCCCACTAAACCTGGTCGTATTACTGTTAGAGGTCCGCACTAAGAGTAATCGTAATACTGTTAGAGGTCACCACAAAACCCGGTTGTATTACTATTAAAGGTCCTCACTAAGCCTGGTCGTATTACTTATAGAGGTCCTCAATAAGCCTGGTCGTATTACTGTTAAAGTTTTCCACTACAACTGGCCGTATTACTGTTAGAGTTTCCCACTAAGACTGGTCGTATTACTGTTAGAGTTCCCCACTAATACAGGTCGTATTACTGTTAGAGGTCCCCACTACAGCTGGTCGTCTTACTGTTAGAGGTCCACACTAAAACTGGTCGTATTACTGTTAGAGGTCCACACTAAAACTGGTCGAATTACTGTTAGAGGTTCACACTAAAACTGGTCGAATTACTGTTAGAGGTCCTCACTAAAACTAGTCGTAATATCGTGAGAGGTCCCTACTAAACCTTTTCATATTACTGTTAGAGGTCCGCACTAAAACTAGTCGGAATATAATTAGAGGTTCCTACTAAAACTGGTCGTGTTACTGTTAGAGGTCCCCACTAAAGATGTTCGTATAACTGTTAGAGGTCCCCATTAAACCTGGTCGTGTTACTGTTAGAGTTTCCCACAAAAAATGTTCGTATTACTGTTAGAGGTCCCCACTAAAACCGGTCGTATTACTGATATAGGTCTCCACTAAAACTGGTCGTATTATTGTTAGAGGTCCCCACTAAACCTATTCGTAATAATGTTAGAGGTCTCCACTAAACCTTGTCGTATTACTGTTAGAGGTCACCATTAAGCCTGGTCGTATTACTGTTAGAGGTCCCCTTTAAACCTGGTCGTATTACTGTTAGAGATTCCATTAAACCTGGTCGTATTACTGTTAGAGATCCCCACTAAATCTGGTCGTATTACTGTTAGAGGTCCCCTTTAAACCTGGTCGTATTACTGTTAGAGGTCCCCACTAAAACTAGTCGTAATATCGTTAGAGATCCCTACTAAACCTGGTGATATTACTGTTAGAGGTCCCCATTAAACCTGGTCGTATAACTGTTAGAGGTCCCCAGTAAACCTGGTCGTATTATTGTTAGAGGTCCTCACTAACACTGTTCACATTACTGTTAGAGGTCCCCACTAAACCTAGTCGCAATACAGTTAGAGGTCCCCACTAAACCTGGTCGTATTACTGTTAGAGGTCCCCACTAAGCCTGGTCGTTTTACTGTTAGAGGTCCCCACTAAAGCTGGTCGTATTACTGTCAGAGGTCCCCATGAAACCTGGACGTATTACTGTTAGAGTTTCCCACTAAAAATGGTCGTATTACTGTTAGAGGTCCCCACTAAAACTGGTCGTATTACTGGTATAGGTCCCCACTAAAACTAGTCGTATTACTGTTAGAGGTCCCCATTAAACCTAGTCGTAATAATGTCAGAGGTCTCCACTAAACCTGGTCGTATTACTGTTAGAGGTTCGCACTAAAACTAATCGTAATACTGTTAGAGTTCACCACAAAACCCGGTCGTATTACTAGTAAAGGTCCTCACTAAGCCTGGTCGTATTACTTATAGAGGTCCTCAATAAGCCTGGTCGTATTACTGTTAAAGTTTCCCACTACAACTGGCCGTATTACTGTTAGAGTTTCCCACTAAGACTGGTCGTATTACTGTTAGAGTTCCCCACTAATACAGGTCGTATTACTGTTAGAAGTCCCCACTAAAGCTGGTCGTATTACTGTTAGAGGTCCCCATTAAACCTGGTCATATTACTGTTAGAGTTTCTCACTAAAAATTGTCGTATTACTGTTAGAGGTCCCCACTAAAACTGGTCGTATTACTGTTAAAGGTCCACACTAATTCTGGTCGTATTACTGTTAGAGGTCCACACTAAAACTGGTCGAATTACTGTTAGAGGTCCCCACTAAAACTAGTCGTAATATCGTTAGAGGTCCCTACTAAACCTTTTCATATTACTGTTAGAGGTCCGCACTAAAACTAGTCGGAATATAATTAGAGGTTCCTACTAAAACTGGTCGTATTACCGTTAGAGGTTCCCACTAAACCTAATCGCAATACAGTTAGAGGTCCCCACTAAACCTGGTCGTATTACTGATAGAGTTCCCCACTAAACCTGGTCGTGTTACTGTTAGAGGTCCCCACTAAAGCTGTTCGTATAACTGTTAGAGGTCCCCATTAAACCTGATCGTCTTACTGTTAGAGTTTCCCACTAAAACTGTTCGTATTACTGTTAGAGGTCCCCACTAAAATGGTCGTATTCCTGATATAGGTCTCCACTAAAAGTGGTCGTATTATTGTTAGAGGTCCCCACTAAACCTCTTCGTAATAATGTTAGAGGCCTCCAATAAACCTTGTCGTATTACTGTTAGAGGTCTCCATTAAGCCTGGTCGTATTACTGTTAGAGGTCCCCTTTAAACCTGGTCGTATTACTGTTAGAGGTCCCCACTTAAACTAGTCGTAATATCATTAGAGTTCCCTACTAAACCTGGTCATATTACTGTTAGAGGTCCCCATTAAACCTGGTCGTATAACTGTTAGAGGTCCACAGCAAACCTGGTCGTATTCCTAGTAAAGGTCCTCACTAAGCCTGGTCGTATTACTTATAGAGATCCTCAATAAGCCTGGTCGTATTACTGTTAAAGTTTCCCACTATAACTGGTCGTATTACTGTTAGAGTTTCCCACTAAGACTGGTCGTATTACTGTTAGAGGTCCACACTAAAACTGGTCGAATTACTGTTACAGGTCCACACTAAAACTGATCGAATTACTGTTAGAGGTCCCCACTAAACCTGGTCGTATTACTGTTAGAGGACCCCACTAAAACTAGTCGTAATATCGTTAGAGGTTTCTACTAAGCCTGGTCATATTACTGTTAGAGGTCCCCACTAAACCTGGTCGTTTTACTGTTAGAGGTCCCCACTAAAGCTGGTCGTATTACTGTTAGAGGTCCCCATTGAACCTTGTCATATTACTGTTAGAGTTTCCAACTAAAAATTGTCGTGTTGCTGTTAGAGTTCCCCACTAATACAGGTCGTATTACTGTTAGAGGTCCCCACTAAAGCTGGTCGTATTACTGTTAGAGGACCCCACTAAAACTAGTCGTAATATCGTTAGAGGTTTCTACTAAGCCTGGTCATATTACTGTTAGGGGTCCGCACTAAACCTGGTCGTTTTACTGTTAGAGGTCCCTACTAATGCTGTTCGTATAACTGTTAGAGGTCCCCATTAAACCTGGTCGTCTTACTGTTAGAGTTTCCCACTAAAAATGGTCGTATTACTGTTAGAGGTCCCCACTAAACCTGGTCGTTTTACCGTTAGAGGTCCCCACTAAAGCTGGTCGTATTACTGTTAGAGGTCCCCATTAAACCTGGTCATATTACTGTTAGAGTTTCCAACTAAAAATTGTCGTATTACTGTTAGAAGTCCCCACTACAACTGGTCGTATTACTGTTAGAGTTTCCCACTAAGACTGGTGGTATTACTGTTAGAGTTCCCCACTAATACAGGTCGTATTACTGTTAGAGGTCCCCACTAAAGCTGGTCGTATTACTGTTAGAGGTCCCCATTAAACCTGGTCATATTACTGTTAGAGTTTCCCACTAAAAATTGTGGTATTACTGTTAGAGGTCCCCACTAAAACTGGTCGTATTACTGTTAGAGGTCCACACTAATACTGGTCGTATTACTGTTAGAGGTCCACACTAAAACTGGTGGAATTACTGTTAGAGATCCCCAATAAAACTAGTCGTAATATCGTTAGAGGTCACTACTAAACCTTTTCATATTACTGTTAGAGGTCCGCACTAAAACTAGTCGGAATATAATTAGAGGTTCCTACTAAAACTGGTCGTATTACCGTTAGAGGTCCCCACTAAACCTAGTCGCAATACAGTTAGAGGTCCCCACTAAACCTGGTCGTATTACTGATAGAGTTCCCCACTAAACCTGGTCGTGTTACTGTCAGAGGTCCCCACTAAAGCTGTTCGTATAACTGTTAGAGGTCCCCATTAAACCTGGTCGTCTTACTGTTAGAGTTTCCCACTAAAAGTGGTCGTATTATTGTTAGAGGTCCCCACTAAACCTATTCGTAATAATGTTAGAGGTCTCCACTAAACCTTGTCGTATTACTGTTAGAGGTCTCCATTAAACCTGGTCGTATTACTGTTAGAGGTCCCCTTTAAACCAGGTCGTATTAATGTTAGAGATCCCATTAAACCTGGTCGTATTACTGTTAGAGATCCCCACTAAATCTGGTCGTATTACTGTTCGAGGTCCCCATTAAACCTGGTCGTTTTACTGTTAGAGGTCCATATTAAACCTGGTCGTATTACTGATATAGGTATCCACTAAAACTGGTCGTATTATTGTTAGAGGTCCTCACTAAACCTATTCGTAATAATGCTAGAGGACTCCACGAAACCTTGTCGTATTACTGTTAGAGGTCTCCATTAAACCTGGTCGTATTACTGTTAGAGGTCCCCTTTAAACCTGGTCGTATTACTGTTAGAGGTCCCCACTTAAACTAGTCGTAATATCGTTAGAGGTCCCTACTAAACCTGGTCATATTACTGTTAGAGGTCCCCATTAAACCTGGTCGTATAACTGTTAGGGGTCCCCAGCAATCCTGGTCGTATTACTGTTAGAGGTCCTCACTAACACTGGTCACATTACTGTTAGAGGTCCCCACTAAACCTAGTCGCAATACAGTTAGAGGTCCCCACTAAACCTGGTCGTATTACTGTTAGAGGTCCCCACTAAGCCTGGTCGTTTTACGGTTAGAGGTCCCCACTAAAGCTGGTCGTATTACTGTTAGAGGTACCCATGAAACCTGGACGTATTACTGTTAGAGTTTCCCACTAAAAATGGTCGTATTACTGTTAGAGGTCCCCACTAAAACTGGTCGTATTACTGGTATATGTCCCCACTAAAACTAGTCGTATTACTGTTAGAGGTCCCCACTAAACCTAGTCGTAATAATGTCAGAGGTCTCCACTAAGCCTTGTCGTATTACTGTAAGAGGTCCCCATTAAACCTTGTCGTATTATTGTTAGAAGTCCCCACTAAACCTGGTCGTATTACTGTTAGAGGTTCGCACTAAAGCTAATCGTAATACTGTTAGAGGTCACCACAAAACCCGGTCGCATTACTAGTAAAGGTCCTCACTAAGCCTGGTCGTATTACTTATAGAGGTCCCCAATAAGCCTGGTCGTATTACTGTTAAAGTTTCGCACTACAACTGGTCGTATTACTGTTAGAGTTTCCCACTAAGACTGGTCGTATTACTGTTAGAGTTCCCCACTAATACAGGTCGTGTTACTGTTAGAGGTCCCCACTACAGCTGGTCGTATTATTGTTAGAGGTCCCCATTAAACCTGGTCATATTACTGTTAGAGTTTCCCCCTAAAAATTGTCGTATTACTGTTAGAGGTCCCCATTAAAACTGGTCGTATTATTGTTAGAGGTCCACACTAAAACTGGTCGAATTACTGTTAGAGGTCCCCACTAAACCTGGTCGTATTACTGTTAGAGGACCCCACTAAAACTAGTCGTAATATCGTTAGAGGT
>MJUT01026217.1:12277-22733 GCA_002080005.1 Gigantidas platifrons
TGAAATACTACTAACTTGTCGTCTCATCTCAAACTTAGCTGAAATACTACTAACTTGTCGTTTCATCTCTAACTTAGCTGAAATACTGCTAACTTGTCGTTTCATCTCTAACTTAGCTGAAATACTGTGAAGCTGACGTATAATAATAATCAACCAGTCAATGTAAAACTACAGCTGAAATACTGTGAAGCTGACGTATAATAATAATCAACCAGTCAATGTAAAACGTAGTTTTGATGTAAATATTTTGTTATTTAGAAATAACTTTCAGTGATCTATAATTTTACAATTACGTGAAAAACAGTTAATGTCTTCGAATGGTTTATTCCTCAACATTCTTTAGAAGTTACATGATATATTATGTTCTATATTTAGGTGGAACTGCGGACATTACTGTTCATCAACGTCAATTCAATGGCACAATACATGAAGTTATCCCTCCTGATGGTGGTCCCTGGGGAGGTAAATCGATAGATGACGCATTCTACAAATTTTTGTCCGAAATATGTGGTGGAAAAGTTATGAATGATTTGAAAACAAAGGAGCTTGAAGATTATGTGGACTTGTTTCGTGAATTTGAAACGAAGAAAAGATCAATACAAACGAACCAAACTAACAAAGTTGTCATCACGTTACCTGTATCATTAACAGATCTAGTGAAAAAACAACACAAAAAATTTGAAAATGCGGTTGAGGCAAGTCGTCACAAAATGAGTGTCAATTATGGGAGGCAAAAACTTCATATTTCTCCTGAAGCTTTTCGTGATCTGTTTAAACCAACCATTGACAGTTTAATAAGGCTAATCGGAAAACTATTAAATAATCCAAAGTTATCAGATATGAGAACAATTCTAATGGTTGGAGGCTTTTCAGAATGTGAACTTGTTCAGGATGCAATCAGAGATAAAATAGGAACATCGATTAAGTTAATTATTCCGGAAGAGGCGGGGTTAGCCGTTCTAAAAGGAGCTGTTTTGTTTGGACTTCAACCGCAAATTGTAAGTCGACGTATAGCAAGATTAACCTACGGAATTCAAAGCTGGCCTGAATGGGATGCTGATTTGCACCCAGCAACCAAAAAGGTAGATCTAAATGGACAGAAGCGATGTAAAGATGTTTTCTTTAAATATATAACGAGAGGTGACAGCATTGATACAGGACATGCAGTTTCACAAATATTCCAAGCTCTCAAACCTGAAGAAACTACATTAGAATGTACCGTTTATACATCAACTGATACAAACCCACGGTATACTACAGACCCGACCTGTCAACGCCTTGGTGTCCTCATAATTCAGTTACCGCAACATGCCCCAGGACAGACTATAGAAATTGAGGAAACGTTGATATTTGGTGACACTGAAATTCTCTGTCGAGCAAGGGATATTCGTACAGGAATCACATCGGAGGTCCAATTTGATCTATTATAAGATGGTAATAATAGACGAAAAACTCGAATACTGTCACTGTTCCGAATTTCATATTTAGTTTTCTATGTAGAACTATTTTTCTAACATGGTAAATTTAGTTTATCTACTTGTTTTTGTTTGTTTGAAAATATATAATTAAGTTGTAATGGTCGACAATACAACCAAGCAACCCACTATTCTGTCAATTCTGAAACTCTAAATACTGACATGGTTATCAAGACTTTTGTATGTATATAGACAGAGAATGATTGTTGATTAATAACATATTTTATGTTACATGTCTTTTATTGTCATTATTCTGTAAATCTTGGTATTTTTATGGAGTGAATAAAAATATACTATATCATCCTTTTGTTGCAGTGTACAGTGTCAGAGAAGCAATAAAAGTCTTGGAATCTTATTAAAGAATATGAATGCTAAATACTTTACTTAAATATGGATATGTTTTAATACGATCATCGCTCCTTTTTTGGATTTTATTGGAATTTGTTGACAAAATAATTGATTGTAGGAAATATCTATCAGTCGTGTAAATCCATTATATGTATCATATCACTGAATTGTCCATTATGTGATAACATTTGTCAGTGACTTCCGGTAGTCCGGCTTCTCCGGGTTTCCTCCACCAATAAAACTGACCGCCACGATATAACTGAAATATTGTTGAAAATGGCGTAAAACACCATAACACTAACCCCTAACCCTGAATTGTCAATACAACTCATAACACTAACACTTAACCCTGAATTGTCAATACAACTCATAACGTCGTTAGTTTCGGAAAACTAAAATGACATATTTCGAAATTTCGCAAGAAAATGGTATAGAAATATTTGCAACATACGCCATGTTAGAATGTTTGTGAGTCATATATTGACTTGTGAGAATAGGACGATCTTATCTTAAAATTTATTGGCGATTGGGGCATTGGTTGTATAGATAGATGTACACCCAGCTACCATATTGCAGTCGCGAGCTACAATGGAGGGGATGTAATTATAAGCACATTTTATGTCACCTTTTATTTATTATGGTTTGTTATCTGGTCTAATCAAAGTGGACTTGGTCTGGCTAGTAACCATCAAACTTAAAGTTAGGTCTGGTCTGCTTTAATCATAATTAATAAATAGATTGGTCAGAAGCATACTTTATTAATGTGTGCTACACAGGGAACATAATAGAACGGTTACATTTTGCCAATCGGTATGAACTTGTTTACAAGACTGTTTTGAAAATTAGATTCTCGGTTTTGAGTATGTTTGCCTTTGAAAAATTACTGCTACTTCTGTTAAGCAGATCATCTCTCTAAACAGGAATTGAAAATTTGTCCAAATCCAGAAATACAGGACGGGATCATTGTAATGTTCGATTTGTTGCATTGGAGGACGGATGTTTCAGAAAACGATTGGTATTCCAATGGGTACGAATTGTACTCCGCTACACGCCGAGCTGTTTTTATACACTTATGAGGCAAACATCCTTCAAGGGTTTACTTTAATTCCAGTTTTCGCTATATAGATGATGTTCTGTCACTGAAGAATATTTGATTCGGTGATTATCTGCATTGCATCTATCCAAATGAGCTTGAAATAAAGGATAATACTGACACTGAAACGTCTGCTTCTTACCTTGACTTTCACCTTGAAATCGACAACCGCGGAGGATCAAAAACAAAAATCTACGATAAACATGATGATTTCATTTTTTACAATAGTCAACTTCCCTTTCATTAGTAGCAACATTCCAGCATCGCCAGCGTATGGAGTTTACATATCACAACTCATGCGTTATTCTAGAGCTTGTGTCCAGTACAGTGATTTCATTGACAGAGTTAAGGTGCTGACGCAAAAGCTACTTAAACAAGGCTACGTTGCTCATAGGTTGAAGTAATCACTACAAACTTCTACCGTCATAAACACGAAATATTAATATCTCAAATTACATTGGATCTTTTACCTTTTACGTCAATTGTTTTCCCTCTATCAGTCAAGACTTTTAACGAACTTATTTATATATATATATATATGAGTAACCCGGTGGGTGTCTTATAAGAAGCAGGAACTTCTTACCCTTGGCGAGGACCTGAATTCAGACCGTTTTTGGTAGGTTCCGTGTTGTTCATCTTTCTAATTTGTTTTGTGTTGTCCTATTGTGTATCTTTACGTGAATAGTTCCGTGTTGTGATGTCCGTTATGATTTCCGCATAAAACGATGTTTTGTGTACATTTTCATCTCCAGTTGTTTGCAGGAGGGCTCATGTCTTATTTACGTGATTTGTGTTTGTGTATAGTGGTGTCCGAATCCTAGACATCTCGGTACCGGGACAACTCGGTACCTGGACATGTCGGTACTGACTTGGACATATCGGTACTGGACAGTTCGGGACTTACTTGGACATATCGGTACTGGACAGTTCGGGACTTACTTGGACATATCGGTACTGGACAGTTCGGGACTTGGATGAGAAATTCGGTACTGTACTTATTAATTGTCAATATTTTTGTACTAGTAGTTCTCTTATACATGTATATGACCCAAAAATGGATGGATATGTGTTTTTGATAGTTCCAGTGTAGATCGATCTCGGAGATCGTTGTTTTTTGCATTGATTTTTATTTCCATTATTTTGACCTTTTCTTCAGATACCAGTATCTCGTGAGTTTCTCATGAAAAATTAATTTTTGTTTCTGTTTCTGCTTCAGAACGCATTCGTACAACTTTCGTGCATAAAAGGATGAAAGTTGTTTGGCGAATTTAAATAAAGCATTAAGTAGCGGCTTTTGTGTTAGCGACAAGAAATTTTCGAATGCAATCAACAAAAAAGAACAGCGGCGTTGTCGTGTGGCTTTGCACTTTACATGATTAGTCTTTTTTGGCCCTTATATGACATGACGTCTCAGATTAGAAAAGTTTGAAGATACCAAAGGGGTCAGAATCTGGTACGTTATTCATAATGAGATGGTGTTTTCCCAGGAGAAAGGGACTTAGTTTTCAAAACAAAAGTTATTTACAACTGTTTGATGTCAATTTAATAAAAGTTGATTGAAAAGAAAAACACATAAAAATTTGTATAAACAACGTCTAAATGTAAAAAAAAATACAAAATAAGTTTTTAAATTTAATCATATTATTATTTCCTTGAAAGTACCGATTTGCCTTTCATTCAGTACCGATATCACTAGTGCCGAGATGTCCAGTACCGAGTACAGAAATGTCGCATATGCTCAGTACCGAGATGTCCAGGTACAGAGTTGTTTATATGAGTGACATGACGTGAGTCCTATAAAAGCCAGGGGTTGCTTGTCCGTCGTGTGTCCTATAAGAGCCAGGAGCTGCCTGTCCTTCATATGTCCTATAAGAACCAGGAGCTGCTTGTCCGTCGTGTGTTCTATAAGAACCAGGAGCTGCTTGTCCTTCGTGTGTCCTATAAGAACCAGGAGCTGCTTGTCCGTCGTGTGTCCTATAAGAGCCAGGAGCTGCCTGTCCTTCGTGTATCCTATAAGAACCAGGAGCTGCTTGTCCTTCGTGTGTCCTATAAGAACCAGGAGCTGCTTGTCCGTCGTGTATCCTATAAGAGCCAGGAGCTGCCTGTCCTTCGTGTGTTCTATAAGAACAAGGAGCTGCTTGTCCGTCGTGTGTCCTATAAGAACCAGGAGCTGCTTGTCCTTCGTGTGTCCTATAAGAACCAGGAGCTGCTTGTCAGTCGTGTGTCCTATAAGAGCCAGGAGCTGCCTGTCCTTCGTGTGTCCTATAAGAACCAGGAGCTTCTTGTCCTTCGTGTGTCCTATAAGAACCAGGAGCTGCTTGTCCTTCGTGTGTTCTATAAGAACCAGGAGCTGCTTGACCTACGTGTGTCATATAAGAACCAGGAGCTGCTTGTCCTTCGTGTGTCCTATGAGAGCCAGGAGCTGCCTGTCCTTCGTGTGTCCTATAGGAACCAGGAGATGCTTGTCCTTCGTGTGTCCTATAAGAGCCAGGAGCAGCTTGTCCTTCGTGTGTTCTATAAGAACCAGGAGCTGCTTGTCCGTCGTGTGTCCCATTAGAGCCAGGAGCTGCTTGTCCTTCGTGTGTCCTATAAGAACCAGGAGCTGCTTGTCCTTCGTGTGTCCTATAAGAGCCAGTAGCTGCTTGTCCGTCGTGTGTCCTATAAGAGCCAGGAGTGATTGTCCGTCGTGTGTCCTATAAGAACCAGGAGCTGCTTGTCCTTCGTGTGTCCTATAAGAGCCAGGAGCTGCTTGTCCGTCGTGTGTCCTATAAGAGCCAGGAGCTGCCTGTCCTTCGTGTGTCCTATAAGAACCAGGAGCTGTTTTTCCTTCGTGTGTCCTATAAGAGCCAGGAGCTGCTTGTCCTTCGTGTGTCCTATAAGAACCAGGAGCTGCTTGTCCTTCGTGTGTCCTATAAGAGCCAGGAGCTGTTTGTCCGTCGTGTGTCCTATAAGAGCCAGGAGCTGCCTGTCCTTCGTGTGTCCTATAAGAGCCAGGGGCTGCTTGTCCGTCGTGTGTCCTATAAGAACCAGGAGCTGCCTGTCCTTCGTGGACGCCTTGGTACACCCCCGGTTATTTGTGGGGTCCGTGTTGCTCATCTCTTTAGTTTTCTGTGTTGTGTTTTTTGTTTTGTTTGTCTTCGTCCTGTGTTTTGTGTACCCAATGTTGCAAGTTTCTCTGGATTGTCCATTCATAATTGCCGCTTCGGTTTTCTCTAATGTTTAATTAATTAAGGGAGGTAATTTAGTGGTACAGTGTCCAGCGTAAAATAACATATTTCTAGGCAGCACTATCATATACTAACGATATATATTTACATAATATACCGACGCGAAATATGTTTATCATATATAAGTGATGACTCACTATCTGAGCCCACGTACTGGCTTAATTAAATCATATAAAATGAAAGGCAACTGTGAATCAGTAGAGAAACATTACCACGAGAGGACAAAGAATACACCAAAGAAGGTAATGATTAACAAACAGACACAGAAACCGGTGGCCAACTCATGTGCTCCGAAATGGTAGGCACTTCCTTCACCCCATGTGACTGTTGACAAAAGCGTCAGTGCATTTGTTAAGTGGGTTGTGATTTGAATATACATTTTGGTAGCAACAGCTATGTTTAAGCAAAATTTCTTTTTGATGCAATTATGATGATTCATGAATTGTACTAAAATACCACGTGGTGAATTCTGTTGCGTTAGTTAATTGAAATAACATATTGTCGCTGCCCACGGACAAATTTCCTTGACTATGAGATAAAACATGATCGGTCGTTTAATCATACATATGCTGTTGTTTTGTGTTAAATAGTATGACTCAATTACTCTCATTCCAATTTACATTTTACAGAACCCAATGTGGATATTGTTATGGGTGATAATGTTTACAGCAATTGTATGAAAACTTAAAGTAAAAACTAGTTTCATGGGTCAAACCTCTCAATTTATTAAAAGTGTTTTCCACGTGTGATTCAATGCAATTGCAGAAATTAGGTATTTGGATGAATACTCAATAACAATCAATCTCTAAAAATACATATGTTTCCACTTCCTCTACATAAAGTTCCCCTAGAATTGGTAGAGCATCGTGCCATTTGATGTCAAACAAACTGTCATACGTCTCTACTCTTGCTGGGCGCATAGGATCAATGGCACCTAGTACTATATAATGACCCTGACGCTGTGTTTCGCTTGCTCTGCAATTAAAATCATAATCAACTAATGTGGAAATAAATCGATAGTTAATTGGGATTGCTAAAAATAAGAACATTGAATAAAATTTAATGAATGTTTTAACATGTGTTCAATAGTACATTGAAATTGACAAATCACAATAACATAGGACCTGCAAGTATTTGTGTAGTGTAGTGACACTTGCATAAACTGAACTCTGGATAAATCGAAATTCTGCTTCAACCGAATTTTATATGAAGTCATAATTTAGGAATATTTGTTCATTTAAGCTGTATAAACCAAAGACCTATGTATTCAGATCATAAAAGTTGATCCCATGGAAGTGCAGATTAGACAGGTATTCACTGTACATTATGTTTCATGTCATAAAACAATGTTCATCATAAGAGTGAAGTTTTGTTTCCACTCGTTATATTTTTTGCACGTATAACAAATGAATTAAAGATATATTAAATACAGGTAAATAACCCAAAAAGCTCTATCT
This sequence comes from Gigantidas platifrons, assembly GCA_002080005.1. NCBI lineage: Eukaryota > Metazoa > Mollusca > Bivalvia > Mytilida > Modiolidae > Gigantidas > Gigantidas platifrons. The sequence continues at coordinate 19,878 of MJUT01026217.1, forward strand.
TGAATTTAATTCATCTAGTTCAATCTTTTGTAGTCTCCTTTCCCGTCTCATGTCTTTATAATGATATACTAACTGTGTCTGGCAACTCACACAAACGTGACTTTTTCTCACCCCTTGGATAAAGTAGTCCGTTAATGGAGGTGAAAAATATTTTTCTATATTATCCCGGCTCCAGGGTAAGACAAGTTGCACGCCGTTTTTCCGGCAAAATTGCTTTCCATTGTTGAATTAAATTGTCCATTTATAGTGTCTTGGCAGTATTTTAAATGTTTTTCACAATAAAATACAATGTATTTCATAAATATATTATAGGTCGAATGTATTGCAAGCAAGCCGGTTTAGATTTCAAACTGGTTTGCTAAGCTTTTCATTTATATTAGAAAATCGGTTTAAAACTGGGTTGAAACCCAAACTGGTTTTCATGTTTATCGCGTTAAAACCAAAACTAGTTCCAGAAATTTAGCAAACCGCACGAGAAGCGGTTTTACATTTTGGTTTTGAAAGATGGCGACAGCGGAGGAAAAGAAGAACATGCTTCGATTTCCTGTCGATGATTCATAAATGGAATGGGTATGTGAACAACATCAGAAAGGTAAATATATTTATACAAATGCCTGTTTTAATCAAGTTATCGGTTTACAGAGGGTCTTTTTCCTACATTTAGTCATGAAAGCCAACAAAAAGGTTAATTGAAATGTTCTGTGAGCAAAAATGTTGAAGAATATGACATAGACATGCATCAGAACTTTCATCCTCACTTTGCGTCAAACTATCCATCAATATTAGGTCTATAAGATCATTTCGATCTGGAGTGTCAGCCATCTTTAGGAACCACCAATTCACTGAAATGTGCTACACCATGGTTTAGTTAGAAACTGGGTTGTATTAAACTTAAAACTGGTTTGCTAAGCTGTAAACTCTAACCGAAACAAGTTTGATTGCAATGAATTCGAACATAAATGCTACTACAACAGCGATAAATGCCTGTAAAAAAATTATCATTTTGACCTGGTCAAAGGGAGGTATTTTTTTTTATTTACGTTAGTTTAGGTAACTAAGGAGAGCAAAGGAGAGCACTCTATATTTTCTCAACGTAAAGAAATATTGACACGATAGAAAGAGATGAGAAAAAGAGGCAAACATCGTAAAATGTGCGAGATTTTGGTATTGTAGAATCTATCACAAGTGTGTTTACGCTATTATTTTGAACCTCTTTAAAGCTGTAAAATTAAAATCTTGTTTTATTTTATTACGTAGCATTTTGGTCATGTGATACGGTTCGCAAATTAATGCGCCAAGCTACACAAAAAGTAAACAAACATTGACACGGTAGAAATGGGTGAGAAAAAGAGTCAAACACCGTAAGAGATGCAAGATATATAGGGTCTAACACCGGGAGAGGTGCAAGATAGTAAAATCTGTGACACCCGAGGGTAAGATTTAAATCGTATCGGACGAGGCTTGTCCGAGTCCGATACGATTTAAATCTTACCCTCGGGTGTCACAGGTTTTACTATCTTGCACCTATTACGGTGTTTGACTCTTTTTCTCACCCATTTCTACCGTGTCAATGTTTATTTACTTTTGTGCAGTTTCGCGCATTAATTTGCGAACCGTATCACATGACCAAAATGCCACGTAATAAAATAAAACAAGATAATCATTTTACAACTTCAAAGAGGTTCAAAATAATAAAGCTAACAAACTTGTGATAGATTCTACAATAACAAAATCTTGCACCTTTTACAATGTTTGCCTCTTTTTCTCATCTCTTTCTAGATATCGTGTCAGTATTTGTTTACGTTGAGAAAATATACAGTGCTCTCCCTTGTTACGTAGCTAAGGTAAATAAAAAATATGACCTCCCTTTGACCAACGTCAAAAACAATTTGTTTACCGACATTTATCGCTGTTGTAGTAGCATTTATAATATATTTATGAAATACATTGCATTTTATTTTGAAATACATTTAAAATATTGCCAAAACACTATAAATCGACAATTTAATTCAACAATGGAAAACAATTTTGCGGGAAAAACGGCGTGTAGCTTGTCTTATACTGGAGCTGGGGTAAGATAGAAAAATATTTTTCACCTAAATTAACGGACTACTTTGTTATTGTAGAATCACAAGATAGTAAAATCTGTGACACCCTCGGGTAAGATTTAAATCGTATCAGACTCGGTCAAGCCTCGTCCGATATGATTTAAATCTCACCCTCGGGTGTCACAGATTTTACTATCTTGCACGTCTCCCGGTCTTACCCTCGGGTGTCACAGATTTTACTATCTTGCACGTCTCCCGGTCTTACCCTCGGGTGTCACAGATTTTACTATCTTGCACGTCTCCCGGTGTTAGACCCTATATATCTTACACGTCTCCCGGTCTTACCCTCGGGTGTCACAGATTTTACTATCTTGCACGTCTCCCGGTGTTAGACCCTATATATCTTGCACGTTTCCCGGGCTTACCCTCGGGTGTCACAGATTTTACTATCTTGCACGTCTCCCGGTGTTAGACCCTATATTTCTCACTTTTGAGACCGACCAGTTCCTATTTTAAGCGATGTGAGATTGTCTTATCTTGCACTAGTGCAAGACAAAAAAATCACGTGCGTTTTACCGGCAAATACATGCTGTACAGTTTATGTCAACTGCCCCCAGTTCTCCATGCTTCACCAATAAAACCACGATTCTATTACATAAGTATCTTTAAATTAATGTATGTATACTATTCTGCTAGCTAATAATTTAATTATCGTGCACCTTTCATGTTTCACGGTGTATGACTTTCAAGTCAATGTTTGTTTACTTTGAGTAAATAATAGAGTGCTCTCCCTTGTTAGTAACTAACG
>MJUT01026217.1:33735-44011 GCA_002080005.1 Gigantidas platifrons
GGGGACTGAAGGATATCTACAATCAGCTATGGCTACCTATGTCTGGGGGGGACTGAAGGATATCTACAATCAGCTATGGCTACCTATGTCTGGAGGGGACTGAAGGATATCTACAATCAGCTATGGCTACCTATGTCTGGAGGATTGATCTTACTTTAATAAATTACATTATTTAGGAACTTTAAATTTTAAACAAAAATAAACGAATTATTAAATAGTATATTAACAAACCTGATGTCGGTGTGCCATATCTAAATGATTATATATCATTGTGTTTTGGTAAAGTGATAATTAATGTAAAATATTTTGTGAAAAAGTATGATAACCCGTGTTTAACATAGCATGACGAGGTTCAGTTGTCAAATCAAGATAAAATGTCCAATTATTTCAATATTTAAATGTTCTGTAACAATACAGTGTTGTTAATATCTTAATGAACAATTATTAGTTGATGAACACAGTAAAATACATGATGCATGGCAGTGTCTCTTATATCATAACAGCTTAGATTTCAATCAAGGACTCTGGTATTCAGTGATTATCCCATAAGGGTATTATTAATTTATAGCAGCTGGCTATTGAAATAAAAAAAAAAAAAAAATACAAATTTTCTTTGAATGAATAAAAACAAAAACAAAAAAACGAGTGTTAGAAAGAGTGTTTTGTTCTGTATTATTCATGCAATGTCTTAATTGTAAACTATTTTGATTTAATTATACCATTGCGTGTAATAGGCTGTTGATGATTAGGAGCAGAGGAAAGACGCCTTCCACTTGAGAGGAGTGCTACAGATGCAGTGATTAACTTTCATATTAAGGGCAGGTTGCATATTCGATTCGTCCTGCTGATGCTAACACCTCTTACAGAAGAATTGTATCCCACACTAGGTGATCAACTTCCACATTACGGGCAGGTTCAGTATTCTATTCGTCCTGCTGAAGCTAACATCTCTTACAGAAGAATTGTATCCCACACTAGGTGATCAACTTCCACATTAAGAGCAAGTTGCATATTCGATTCGTCCTACTGAAACTAACACCTTTTACAGAAGGATTGTATCCCACACTAGGTGATCAACTTCCACATTAAGAGCAAGTTGCATATTCGATTCGTCCTACTGAAAGTAACACCTTTTACAGAAGGATTGTATCCCACACTAGGTGATCAACTTCCACATTAAGGGCAGGTTGCGTATTCGATTCGTCCTACTGAAACTAACACCTTTTACTGAAGGATTGTATCCCACACTAGGTGATCAACTTCCACATTTATTTAAGGAGAGGTTGCATATTCGATTCGTCCTACTGAAGTAAACACCTGAACACTGTGAGGTGTGACTCTGTTGAGTCATTCAAATCAGCTGTCTCACTCACTAATCACTAGTTCATCAAAAATTCTTGTATATAGTTTTATCTTAAGATCAAAAGTAAAAAAAAAGAAGATAAAACTCATTAAATTTCATTTTCTAAAGTAAATTTGTAATTTCTTTAGGGCGCGAAGAGCAGTACCTAACGTAATTGGCGGAATCTTCAGTTAGTTGTTCAAAGACGGCCTCTCATATTGTAGAAGTAAAAATTGTATCCCCCACTAGGTCTCACTTCTGCACCAGACGTTCCCTGGGGATGTTGGATATCAGTAAAAACATGCATACATTTTGTGACTCAACAGGAGCATCTTACTCTCCGCGAGCACATTGGTACGCCCTCATTTTTAGTAATATATAAAGGAGATCCAGTAGGGATATGATAATATTCGCAAAATTATCCCATTCGAATAATTGATTTGCTGCAAAAGCAATAAGCACACCTCGTACAAAACATTTTCTACATCAAATGACATCACATTTAAAATTACAAAGATGCCCATTTGTAGCGTTTATGGACATCTTGATTGGATACGATGTTCCGTCCGGAGACATTATTAAATCGCGCGTGCGTCAATGTTTACATATTACTGCCGCCTTACTATATCAGCGAAGATTTACTAGTAGCTGGTTCCTCCGCAGATTGAATCCTGTTGATGATGTCTGGCGGTAAAAGGTTCCAATCATTGACTGTGTTCGGGAGAAAGCAAAATTTCAGTATATGGGTATTGGCTTGAAGTCTGAGATAATGTTGACTATGCATGTTCTTACATGTAGTTGTTCTTAATGGGCGTTGAAGGTTATCAGTTGGAATTACTACTAGAAGATGTATGACTTTACAAAATAATTTAATAATCTACAGAAGTTAGGATCATTCAACTACAGGATAGGGGCCATTTCACAATAATTGCAGGGTATGAATTATGCTCATTCATGAAGACTCTACGGTGACTGCAATCTTAAACAACAATAAAAGCGCTGTTGCTTTACTTTAATTTGTGTTTAAATTGTAAAATTAGATTGATTGATTGATTTTTGGTGTTTTAACGCCACTTTCAACAATATTTCAGCTATATCATGGCGACCAGTTTTAGTGGTGGAGGAAGCCGGAGTACCCGGAGAGAACCACCGACCATGGGCAAGCAACCGGTAAACTTTATCACTTGCGGCTGCGAGTCGAGTGCACCCTTTTTTGTAATTTACAAAGCCGGGCGCGAACCCACGCCGTATTGGTGATAGGCTTGTATGAGTTGTTAGATCCAGCGACCTAACTCATTGAGCCACCCGGGCCCCTTGTAAAATTAGATAGTTTCTTATAGTTTCATCCATATCCTTGCCTTACTGATTTATTATTAGAGTTTAATTTTTTGTGAAATGTGTAATTGGCAGCCCCAACTTTCGGTTTTTATGTTATTTTCTAAAACATATATAAAGTTCATCCAAATAGTCAACCTTCTTAAAACTGTATTAACCTATCTAGTTTTCTTCTCATTGTTTGCCTGTATTTATAACCCCCTTATACAATTGTAGTGAATGGTCTGTGAAATGCAGAACAGAAAAAAAAAGCATTGTTTCACCACTCTAATAGAGTGTCAAATTGTAAAGTTAGATAGTCTCTTATGTTTATTTATAATGGTTATATAACTGGTAAAGTACACTAACAAATATGACTAGTTTCCAAACTTTTTTCCAACAAATCTACTGCGATGAATAGCCAAACGAGAAGTCCCTGAAAGTCTTTTAAAATCAGAAATTAAAACAAATATATATTCCTCTAGGCATGGTGGGATACTTACACCAAATAAGATATAATCGTGGCATTAGAAATGGATTGTTTGCTTGATGGAACCTGTGCGATCCGACATCCTGTGACTTTCGACAAGAATTTCAGGTCCCAAAATATTTCTTAAACATTCTTTGTTAGAAAACCTTGAGTGTTCCACAACCTGTCACTTCTGACATCCGGCACTGTTTTACAGTCTCAGTGTTATTAATTACACTTAAGTAATCCTGTCTTATCCGACCCTTTGATCTGCTTATTAATAAATTACCATCCTTCCATGTGTATCATTAAATAAATTGGCAGGCATAGCTCACAAATAAATAGTGATTTTAATTAATTGATTGGCAGGTAATTAGAGGCTCATTAGTAATGGTTAAAAGTAAATTTACAAAGAATATAATTAAGTAATAATTAAAATTTTACAGTTAACTGTTTGCACTTTATTTGTAAAGGACATGTCCACAACCATTATCTGATATATTATGAAATTATTCTAGGCTTGTGTACACAAATAAATTATGATTTGAATTAATTGACTGGTAGGTAATTAATAAGGGTTAAAGTAAGTTTACCAATAATATAGTAAAGATTTACAGATGGCTGTTTTGATTTAAACATATTTTATTGATGAATTACATATTACATTTTTTTTCACAATACAATATAACATAGGATTCAGAAACAAGCGTAACGCTTATATTAATCCGTTTCCTAAAAAACACATGATAAATTGCAAATAGTCATTAAAACATACTCAATTAATTTAACATTGTTTAAATAACAGAAAGTTAAAGGAAGAAGGAAATAAAAAGGAAATTGTAAGTTGCACTCTAGATAGAANATACACAATTTCTTCTCTTGTTAATTTCTGTTATCTAAAACGAAAACCTGAGTTTTCCGACGTCCTGTACAATCCGACACATTTCTCTGGTCCCTTGTGTGTCGGATTAGACAGGTTCCACTGTATATTGGGATTAGAAATGGATTGTTTGTCTGACAATATTTCAGTTATATCGTGTCGATCAGTTTTAGTAGTGGAAGAAGCTGGAGTACCCGGAGAGACCCACCGGCTATGGGCAAACAACTGGTAAACTTTATCGGAGGTCTGAAATGCCGGACACAATTTTGGTCACCCAAGGATCATTTCAGCAAAGTTTGGTTGAGATTGGTTAAGTAGTTTCAGAGGAGAAGATTTCTTTTCAATTTCATCCCTTTTTTTCTATTTTTAGCTTAGCGACCATCTTGGTCGGAAGTCGGAATCACCGGACCCATTTTTGGAAGGGGGCCATCCAAGGACCATTCCACCAAAGTTTGGTTGCAATTGGCCCAGTGGTTTCTGAGGGGAAGATTTCTATGTGAATTTCAGATAGGGTCCTATGTTAAGCTAAGATCGGCTGTGGGGGCCATCTTGGTCGAAGGGCCGAATCACCGGACACATTTTTGGAAGAGAACCATCCAATGACTATTTCATCAAAATTTAGTTCTTATTGAGCAAATGGTTTCAGACAAGAAGATTTTGATGGGAATTTCCCATAGGGTCCTATGTTAAATTAAGTTCGGCTGTGGCAGCCATCTTGGTCGGAGGTCTGAAATGCCGGACACAACTTTGGAAGGGAACCACCCAAGGATCATTTCAGCAAAGTTTGGTTGAGATTGGCTCAGTAGTTTCAGAGAAGATTTTTTAAAATTTTATCCCCCCTTTTGTCTATTTTAGGCTTGGCGGCCATCTTGGCTGGAAGTCGGGATCACCGAACATAATTTTGGAAGGGGACTATCCAAGGACCATTCCACCAAAGTTTGGTTGCAATTGCTCTAGTGGTTTCTGAGGAGAAAATTAAAATGTGAAATGTTGACGGACGGACGACGGACGAAAAGTGATGGCAATAGCTCACATGGTCTAAAGGCCAGGTGAGCTAAAAACGGAATACATGTTAAACTACTCCTTGCCATGTAGTTGCAGTTAAAAATCTCATTTTGACTTATACTAAAGCAACAATGTACAAAAGAAGAAATTTCTATTTTTAGCAACATCAGCCATCTTGAATGGAGGGCGGGGCTGTCGGACACAATTTTGAAAGGGACCCACCCAGGGACCATCCCTGTCAGGTTTGGTTTAATTTCGTTCAGCAGTTTCAGAGAATAAGATTTAAATGTGATCTTTTATCAAAATATGTCTAAATTGCATAATCGGTATAAATCGGCTGAAAGAAAAATTTCACATTAAATTACTCCTTGCCATGTAGCTGCAGTTAAAATTGAACTCATTTTTACTCATACTAAAGCAGCAATGGACAATTAATATTTCATCTCCCCTTTTTTCTATTTTTAGCTTGGTGGCCATCTTGGTTGGAAGTCGGGATCACCGGACACAATTTTGGAAAAAGGCCATCCAAGGACCATTCCACCAAAGTTTGGTTTAATTTGGCCCAGTTGTTTCTGAGGAGAAGATTAAAATGTGAAAACTTTATGAGGAACGACGAGGACGACGGACGAAACCTGATGGCAAAAGCTCACATGGCCTTTGGCGAGGTGAGCTAAAAAGGGCAGTAACTCCAAAATGGGTAATGGGATTTACTTCAAAATTGCAGGGTAGGTAGATCTTGTCATGCTGAACATGTTTGCAGTTTAAACATAACTTCTATCTCTTATAGTTTTTGAAATAAAGGACGAAAAGTATTAAAATTTTGAAAATTTGATGAAAAAAGGGCAATAACTCCAAAATGGGTTATGGGATTTACTTCAAAATTACAGGGTAGGTAGATCTTGACATGCTGCAAATTTTTGCAATTAAACCTAACCTTTATCTCGTATAGTTTTTGAAATATAAGACGAAAAGTATTAAAATTTTAAAAATTTGATGAAAAAAGGGCAATAACTCCAAGATGGGTAATCAGATTTACTTCAAAATTGCAGGGTATGTAGATCTTATCATCCTGAACATGTAAGCAGTTGAATTTAACATCTATCTCTTATAGTTTTTGAAATAAAGGACGAAGAGTACACAATATGCCTAATTTGCATAATCGGTACAAATCGGCTGAAAGAAAAATTTCACAGAAATACCCGGAATATATGTAAAACTACTCCTTGCCATGTAGCTGCAGTTAAAATTTGAGCTCATTTTGACATATACTATAGCAGCAATGGACAATTGAAGAAATTTCTATTTTTAGTAACAGCAGCCATCTTGAATAGAAGGCGGGACTGTCGGACACAAATTTGAAAGGGATCCACCTAGGGACCATCTCTGCCAGGTTTGGTTTAATTTGGTTCAGCGGTTTCAGAGGAGAAGATTTAAATGTGATCTTTTATCAAAATATGCCTAATTTGCATAATCGGTATAAATCAGCTGAAAGAAAAATTTCACAGAAAAACCCGTAATATATGTTAAACTACTCCCTGCCATGTAGTGCAGTTAAAATTTGAGCTCATTTTGACTTATACTAAAGCAGCAATGGACAATTAAAATTTCATCCCCCCTTTTTTCTATTTTTAGCTTGGCGGCCATCTTGGTTGGAAGTCAGGATCACCGGACGCAATTTTGGAAGGGGGCCATCCAAGGACCATTCCACCAAAGTTTGGTCTAAATTGGCTCAGTGGTTTCTGAGCAGAAGATTAAAATGTGAAAAGTTTACGATGGATGACGACGACGGACTACGGACGAAACCTGATGGCAAAAGCTCACATGGCCTTTGGCCAGGTGAGTTAAAAAACCGGATGTGAACCAATGCCGCATTGGTGATAGGCTTGTATGAGTTGCTAAGTAATCCAACAATCTAACTCATTGTGCCACTGTGGCCCTCATTTGGAATTGGACAAAGATGGTATGTTGTGATAGTCAAGTAACAGGTTGTAATGTATAGGGTCTGAAAATTATTCTCTTTAGTGGGTCACCATGCATCATACCATTCCTAAAATGTTTTGTGTTCAGTGAGTGAAGGTGAGAAGTTGTTGTTTGTTTTGTTGATATTGGTGGAATGGTTGACCATCACTGTTTAAACATTCCTTCATAATTTAGGCAATTGACAGATGCCAATTACAGCAATGGTGAAACATTCTCTTGACACTCTACACCCATTTATGTTCCCTACTTAGTGTATATCATGTACTTGTCTCATGCAGAATAAACAGTGGATGCACAGTGAGAGGCACTGAATGGCAATCCAGATACTTTATTATATCATAAACTATTTATCATTTTAATGAAAACAAGCAAATTTGACACAGATATGTTGTACAGTGTTAAAATAGAAATAATTAACTTCTACTTGATTATATTTCACTCATTGTTATTATACAAAGATAAAAAAAAAAAAAGATTACAAGAAGTCAAAATACGACTTATAGGTAGAACCAGTCATCGATTCCTTAGCCTCAACCATTAATTCTGTCTCTCCGAAAATCATCTTAACATCGACTTTAAGTGTATCCTCTGTCTCTGGAAGCTGAATTACAACTTTTCCTAAATATTCACAACCTTCATCGGTCACATACCGGGGATTGCTGTCTTCACTGGCAAATATTTTTAACAACATTTCTTTCTGTCGTTTCTTTATTGTGATATGTCGACCACTTACTGCTTCTCCGACTTTAAGACTTTGGTCGGCTTGGATGTATTTCTTAAAAACGTCTTTCACGCGGTCGACTCCTTCAATACTAACACGTCTATCTGGGGAATGTTTTCCTGATATAAAAGGAGGTGATATATTAATACCGTATGTATAATTTGAAACTCTAACAGAAATAGTTTGTGGCTGATGTCCATACAGAACGGCGCCTTTCAGAACTGCCAAACCGGCTTCCTCTGGAATAATAACCCTTTTTGTAGAAAATGCTGCATTAATTGCAGATTGCATAATTGGAGATTCCGAAAATCCACCAACCATTATCATTGTTGATATATCCTTTAATTCTTTTTTACTCAATAATGTTTTCAGGTGATTTACCAAATGCTTCATTGGCTCATTGAACATAGTGCGGAAGAGATCTGCCGTCATCCTTAATTTGTCGACAACCCACCACATTTTCTCAGCATAGGCCATCTGTTTGATAACATCTTGAATTTTTTCACCAGTTTCTTTCTCAAATATCTCTAATAGAGACACTGGCACTTTACATGTTACCCTTCCGTCTGTTTCATTTGTAATTGACCGCTTTTTCGTTTCAATTTCCCTCAATACATCTAAAGCATCAGCTTTGTATTTCTGCTGAAATTTTCTAAATTGCGCTGCACCAACAATTTTGATTAACAGCTGATTAAAGGCTTCATCAACACATGTTCCTCCCCATGCACCACCACTGGGTTTCTGAAGCTGTCGTAGTTTTCCTTCAGCATCTTTCTGGTGACACGTGATATCAGCAGTTCCACCTAAAATAAAAGTAAAGATGAAAAAGATGAATGTAGAAAGTATGCAAAATTACATGCATGAATGAAACATCAAAAAGCTTCATTTTCAGAAAAAATAGGAAGTAACACTTGCTCAAAATGAAATTTAGGAACATATACAATTCGTTTAAGAAATTATGTGTCTTTTACTCAAAACTGCTACATTGGGAAAGATCTTATTCTGTTACACTACAATGTAGGTCTAAAATAATCAAAGTCCTATAACGCCTACAAATTTTGTAATATGTCATGACTAACAATCTTAACAATTATGAACAAATTGCGTCATACAGTTTCAGAGCATTTCACAAAGTGTCAAGGAAAGGCAGGGACCATCACAATGTCCCTCTGTCGTGATGCAGTGGGGACAATTAAGATAGACACCAGCACCTGTTAAAAAATAAAGCTTAAAAAAAAATAATTAAAAAATTAAAAATAAAAAACAAAAACAAAATATTGGAAAATGTGTCATTTCTCAGCCAACTAGCTATAACAAGCTGCCTCGTCAGGAGAAGCTTCATCTTCACTACGTGTGACACTCAACAACTCATCTTTTATCCTACAATTGGGTTATTTTTTTGTCATAATAAATGCGTTGAAATAAACTGTTGCTTTATTATGCCAGTGTCATAATATATAACACTGTTCACATTAGCCTAATAAAGCTATTAAGCCACACCCCTGTCATAATAACACTGTTCACATTAGCCTAATAAAGCTATTAAGCCACACCCTTGTCATAATAACACTTTTCACATTAGCTTAATAAAGCTATTAAGCCACACCCCTTTTATAATAACACTTTCTATATTAGCCTAATAATGCTATCAAGACACACCCCTTATCGGAAATATTGAGGTATCAATGGGGTTTCTGTTATCTTTATTTTTATTATTAAATTGATTATCATTTTTTGCAAATTTTATTGCAGGATAAATACAATATTGGTGTATTGACGGTAAATACACCAATGTTGTATATACATGCATGTATATGTTATACAAAATGTAAGTAACTTATAATAAAAAAGTAGATCTATCAAATTCAGTGCGTACGACACGTTTAAGTAATAACCTTAATCTGGCACGCTCAAAATCGAAAGATTGGAAATCCAATATAATTTTAAGTTTTGGGAGCAATAAATCCAAGAGGCCTAAACATTGGAGTATTCTCATTTCATAAGACATAGCGAATTATTATTTTATCTGATAAATATATATTGGACAGTCTTCAATATGCTTGGATGATCTGCTGTGTGTTTCAGCCAGTATCAACTACAGTCACTCTACATTGTACAATACCTTATATCTATCTCTAGCATTGTGAATATTACTGAATTTCTACAATAATATGATGGTAATTTTACTTGTATATTTCAGATCATATTGAAATACTTTCAATTCAATTTTCAATTCCAAAATATTCAGCAGAAGACTAACTTAGTCTTTGTTCCTTTTTGTTTTACGTGTATTCTTATATATTCAATATATTATGGAACCTAAATTATGCCCTGTTTTCTGCTTCCAATGACATTTACATCAATTGGCTTTCAAATATGTTGGCTTTGAGCGTACCTGATGAAGGTTATTCCAGTAATGTACCTGATGAATGTTATTCCAGTACCATACCTGATGAAGGTTATTCCAGTAACGTACCTGATGAATGTTATTCCAGTAACGTACCTGATGAATGTTATTCCAGTAACGTACATGATGAATGTTATTCCAGTAACGTACCTGATGAA
>MJUT01026217.1:48509-60231 GCA_002080005.1 Gigantidas platifrons
ATTTTATCATTGTCAACATTGTAACCATGATGTACCCCCAAAGTTTTTACATTTTCTTTAATCCATGATATTCTATTAAATTTTGGTTTTCTATGGCAGCAGTGCCAATAGAAATAGCTTTTGTTTTATTATAATTAATTCTTGATCCAGATGCCTTTTCATATTTTGAGAGTATGTCAAAAGATTTTTCAACAGAATGTTCATCATTGTTGAAAAGTTGTGTGTCTTCTGCAAACATACTAATTTTGGTTTCTAATTCATCCCCACCCTGTTCACCTGGTAATTTAACCCCCTTTATGTCATTATTTCCTCTAATTGCACATGCCATGGGCTCGGCTTGCAATATGTAAATTAGCAGTGCGACGGGACACTGAGCGAGATATGGAGAACAATTTTGAAACAAATCCATTTGTCTTTATGGATGTTGTAGCATTTTTAACTAACATTTGAATCCACCCCCTAAATTTTTCCCCAAAGTTAAATGATTTTAACACGAAGTCTACCCACCCCCATTCAACTCGATCAAAAGCTTTTTGTTGATCTAAGAAAACTATCACCCCTTCTTCATTTACTTCGGCTACGTATTGTATAATGTCTTGTATCATTCTGTTTGCTTCACTTATATTTCGTCCCTTTACATTCCCTTTTTGGTCCGGATGTATTAGCTTAGTTAAAACATTTTTTTAATCTTTGGCCAAAAGCTTCGAAATTATTTTATAATCACAATTCAGTAATGTCAATGGTCTCCAGTTTTTTATATCTTCCCGTTCCCCTCCCTTATGCAATAAAGTCAAGACCCCCCTGTACTGTGATGGACTTAAAGTATATTCGAATTTGAAAATATTTTCAAGCACTTCAAAGAATTCGCTTTATATATCTTGCCAATATAGTTGATAAAATTATGATATAATACCATCTTCTCCTGGAGATTTATTAGGTTTTAATATTATAATTCGTAAACAAATACTTCAATTGTTTATTATATCTTCATGTTTCAAAAATAACTTATTATGAAAAATGGTATTAAAAATAATGTTAACCTATAAATATCAGTACAAGTCCAAAATGTGTGCAAAGATACAAATAAATATGGTTCAGATTGAGATACAATGAATACAATGAATTAAAGGTAAAAGGTAAAAGGTAAAATTCATTTAGGACAGATACCAACTAAATCTAGTGTAGTTTAAAAATATACAAATATAAAATTATATAAAACAATGTATCAAGGTTAAAATGCACTTTAAGTTGATATCCTTCCAAGGATAATCCATTAAAGCGTTTCCGCTTATTTCCATTGGGGTCCTTAAATTAAAATAGAATGGTAACAAAAAATTATTGAATCATGTTATAAAATGCAAAGCAATTTTTACATAATGAACAGGTAAACAAAGACACAGAAAAAAAATATGGGAGGTGGATTGTTGTCTGGTTGCTATTGTCATATAGGGGATGCATTTGTCCTGGGTGGAGGCACTTATGTCCGGGAGGAGGATTTTGTCGGGGAAGGGGGGCTTTTGTCCATGGGTTTTTGGCCTAGACCCATATGCATTAATGGTATTTGTATTTTCAACGTGGTTATATCCATGAAAGAAATACTTGAACCAAACTACAGATTTGTATTTCAGGAAATACCTATATATATATATAGCTAAATTAATATCAGTAAATAACAATTCCATATATGGGGAACTCTCTCTTATTCTTACAAGTTATATTAACGTCATTGCACTCCTCTGAAAATTATAACAGAGATCGACAATTTCTTATTATATTTACATGAAGTTTCCGCACTTCTTTGAAATAGTTTTAAGGATATAGACAATTCCAGAAAGATAAAATACGGAAAATTCCAATAAGTCCGGAGGGACGAATAACAAGAGCACCACCCACGGATGCTGGACGCACGACTTTTTCGTATCTGATATTAAACTGCAAGCAATTTACATAATTATTGAGAAATTGCATTTTTTTTTAAACAAATTCTAAGTCAAAAAGGGGAAATAACTCAAATAAAATGCTGGATGGAGTTGTCTTCTCTTGTCAACAGATTCGGGTCAACACTTTCTACAAGTGTATTGAGTTTCAAGTTAATAGATTTGATAGTTATTGAAATATTTTAATTATACTAAAAAATATCCCAAATTTCTATGTACTATGTCGAAACAAGTGAAGATAACTCTGGATATGCAAATCAGAGGGTCGTCTGCCTTGTTGTAATCGGTTCCTCTTTTGATAGTGAACAAGTATTCCAAGTTTCAAATGGATACATTTGATAGTTTTTGAGAAATGAACTCTGACAAAATACTTAACCGAAAACTTAACCGATCCATACGCTGACGCAGACGCCGGAGTGACGACAATAGCTCGATTTGTTATCTTCGAAAAGTCGAGCTAAAAATGGTTCTCACTGTTATTTAGTTGAACGATAACGACAACATCCGCACATTTAATGGGTGAGTTAGTGAATGTTTGTTATCGACAACGGCCGCACATTTAATGGGTGAGTTAGTGAATGTTTGGTGTTTAACAACTAACCATTTTAGTTTGTCCACTACATTATAGGAGAACAAGTTACATTCGATGACATGATGACAATCTAGTATGTTTTGTACTAGATCAACACACGTTTTAGATTTCATTTTGCTACCTAAGTGAAACAACAGTAAATATGTCACTCTACTAGGACTCATTCTAAACCAACCCATGTTTGTTGTTACTCCGTAACGATGGGGGTATAGCGTAGAAGCGGAAAATACCTATTTTATAGTCTTTTGTTTGACCCAAGTGAGGCTCGAACCCACGAGCTACTGCACTCGTGGCGAACACCTAGCCATTAATATCAGCGATGTCGTCCCACACTTCACGACTACATTCTCCACTTTTAAAAGAACTGTTGGGAGATTAACCAATACATGGTATACCTTTTCGGCTGCTTCTCTCATAAACTGTTTTGCTGGTTCTGACCAAATTGCTGGGACTGTTAACACCCAGTGTATATCATTATTATCTAGTCCTGTTCCACGTTTCTCCAGTGCATCCAGAAGATGTTCCTTTAGATATTTGATCACCATACTAAATATATCTAGAGCTGGTACTTCTCTTCCTTCGTCATCTTTTACCAATGTCTTTCGTGTTAAATGCTTGACAAAGATATTAAATATACAGAACTTTATATTCATTTTAATTCAGACTTGGCATTATATCGTATTA
The DNA here is from genome assembly GCA_002080005.1 of Gigantidas platifrons. Classification (NCBI taxonomy): domain Eukaryota; kingdom Metazoa; phylum Mollusca; class Bivalvia; order Mytilida; family Modiolidae; genus Gigantidas; species Gigantidas platifrons. Next base: position 51,723 of record MJUT01026217.1, read on the forward strand.
TGTTTGGATTTCCATCTACCTATGCCAGCCAGCAGTGGTTTTATTTACCTATGCCAGCCAGCAGTGGTTTTATTTACCCATGCCAGCCAGCAGTGGTTTTATTATTATGTTTGGATTTCCATTTACCTATGCCAGCCAGCAGTGGTTTTATTATTATGTTTGGATTTCCATTTACCTATGCCAGCCAGCAGTGGTTGTATTTATGCTTGGATTTTCATTTACCTATGCCAGCCAGCAGTGGTTTTATTTATGTTTGGATTTTCATTTACCTATGCCAGCCAGCAGTGGTTTTATTATTATGTTTGGATTTCCATTTACCTATGCCAGCCAGCAGTGGTTGTATTTATGCTTGAATTTTCATTTACCTATGCCAGCCAGCAGTGGGTTTTAAAAAAAAAAGAGTTTTTCTTTTCGATTCCGTTCGAGAGGATAGACTATTGCGTGTTTTCAGTAACTTTTTGGAGTGTCGATAATTTATTTCTAGGTACAGTAGCTATATTTTCTCCCAATAATAAAATTGACCACAATGATATAATTAAAATAGTGTGGAAATTAACCTTAACTGAGATTTCAGGCGCCACATCAACATAGATCGTACTGTATTTAGGTTTACATCTACCTATACAACCAGTCTTTATCACCAATAATAAAAACTGGTTTATTCGAGTACGACACGTGGTGAAGTATTGTTGTTTGTTCGAGAACGGTAAGTGGCGAAGGATTATCTGTTCGATTGCACGAGGCGAAGTGTTGTCTGTTTGATTACAGCATGAGAATGAAGATCAAGCTGAAATATTAACCGAAAATAGTGCTTCCTTTTTTGCGTCCTTTATAATCCAATCTAATCCAAATATTTTTGTTTCCAAATTTAATGCATTGATTGATGTTTCACGACAACTTCAGCATTTTAAATTTAATAAAATGCTATAAATGACAATAAAAAGAGCATGACGTTGTTATCCTTATAAATGATCTAAAGCAAATCTTATTGAATACCAATGCCCGAAATAATTTTAAAACTATCAGTTTGAATAATTTTAGTAGATACATTTGTATTAGTAAATATACTTGAAATAAAGTAGTGGAAGCTTAATTGACCAACATTACACATTTTTAACACCGACGTAATATACTGAAGGGTAAAAGAAACGCAGGGTAACATAATATGTTCCTATTTTTTAACTGCGTGGCGTAAAATTACGAAAACTGGGGAGACGAGTAGCTTGGTCAGTGTGCACTAAAATCGGTATCTAAAGTTACTCAACCGTGAAAGGTATCATGTGACATAGAGAAAGTGATAAAAAGCCAATAACACGTGCAGAATAATGATAACAAGTTCGTCAACACATCGTGTAATACCACTTTATACTCTTGAGGTATTGTTGATTCAGGCTAACTTGGCAGGGCGTGGCTATCGGTCGTAGTTGAATTGGAACCTTCATTTTTAATTTAGGGTGGACAGGTAATATAATTTACATCTGAATTCACTGATCCATTTAATTAGAGTCAATTGACAATTATTATACCTTTTATATTGTATACTATATATGCAAACAACAATACTATGAATAGCCTATTGCTGTTATTTGTACGAGAACCTGGTGTTACATATAAATAGTAGATTCATCCACGGTCATAGTTTGAAGTTCAAACAGGCCGGCCAGGTTACGTTGTAACATCAATATACACATCGATTTCCACTATTTAAAGTTAATTTGAATCTCTTGTAATCATGCCACAGCTGACGGAAGTTCAGAGGGGTCAGGTTATTGTATTGCTAATAAATCCTCTGGCCGGTTGCAATTCCATTTGTGCAACAGCATCACCTAATTTTTCAGCAGGATAACGCCCGGTCCCATGTAGTCAGAGCTTGTCAAGATTTTCTCGCCAATCATAACATTAACCCACTCGATTGGCCCCCGGACAGTCCAGATTTGTCCCCAATCGAACATCTGTGGGACGAAATGGACAGAAGAGCAAGGGGGCGTCGGAATGCATCCGCTACTCTCAGCCAATTAAGGACTGCCTTGTTGAAAGAGTGGGATAATATCCCCATGAGAAGGATACATGTTTTGATGAACTCCATGCACAGGAGAATCAGGGCTGTAACAGATACACGAGGAGGACATACGAGATATTGACGAGTTAATCCATTTCACTTTAACATAGTGGGGGGTACTGTTAAATTGGTTTCAATTACTCATGAATTATTGATCAAAATCTAATGAAATTTTTAAAAACTTGTTGATTAAATTTGTGTTTTTATCCTTATACATGTATATTAATATTGAAAAAAACATTCGATTAAATAATATTAAATCACCTAAAATGTTGACCCTGCGTTTCTTTTTCCCTTCAGTATATATACATGTATAAGTCACAAGTCATAAGTTGATTAATTCACCAATCAAGGGCCCACAGGGGGCATATACAATATGAGCATGTATTACAATTGTTTTATAACATAACAAGCAATGAGAAAAAGAAAACAGTATAATATATATATGTGCAAACTTTTAATTTATTCATGTGATACAGTTGTAATGGAGATAATTCAATGTGAAAATATTACCTTCGTCTCATGCAGAAGCATCTTAAATCTACGAAAATAATAATAACCATGGTGCTCATCATCAAGAGCTAGATCTGAATATTTGTCCTCTGCTTCATATCCAAATGCTAGAAAGTGTTTAGATTTGTCTAATAGGACCACTGTTGGTGCCTTCAGAGATATCAAACATCTGGATCCAGCAGTCCATTGTTGATTGACAGATATTTTCATAGGATCAGCTTCATAATCAGATTTGAAAGAAAAGGCGTAACCAGAAAATGTTGTTCCAAAGTCTATGGCAGCAACGAGGATTTTATCCTTTTTAGTGGACATTATATATTTATAAATCTTTCTATAAATAAGTTTCGTGTATTGTTTTGTCCAATGCGTTGATTTTGTGCTTTATATTAATGACTCTGAAAAAAAATTAGTAAAAACAAAAGATATATATGTATATATACAGTGAAACCTGTCTAAACCGAATCCTGAGTAAACCGAAAACCTGCTTAAACCGAACCCTGAGTAAACCGAAAACTTGCCTAAACCGAACCCTGAGTAAACCGAAAACCTGCTTAAACCAGACAGACTTTACAGTCCTATCTACTAAATGTCTATGCAATTTGAACCTGTATTTTGTTTGGTAATAAAACGTAGATATCAAATTTAGTGTTTCAACACGTTTCTGGAATAACCTTCATCAGGTACGCTCAAAATCGAAAGGTTGGAAAGCCTAATAATTTTAAAAGTTTTGCGAGCAAGTAAACCAAAGGTCCTAAATAGGATAACCAAAATCGGCTGAGGTCACCTACATGTATGCCTGAGGGAGGAGAACCTTAGTTTTAATAATACATGTACTTTCATTATTTAGAAACTGTAAATTTCAATAACACCTAGATATCTACTAAACCATGTCAGTGCCGACTACCGGCGGATGATACCCTCGGGGACTAATTGTTTATTTAAAAAAGATATTCAAACAGAACGACAATATTTATTGATAAAGTCATTAATTTGGTTCGATGTCAAATGAATAAATGTTTAGAAATAATGCATGTGTAGTCGACTGTATATTAATAATATACCAGCTCGAGTTTCAGTATCTCTTTAACAAACACGATATTTGCATGTGAGCCATTTCATTGTAAACGACATTTTAAGATTTAAAAAGACTAAATAGAATGAACACTTCTTAGCCTACATTAATAATTTGCTTTTTTTCGACAAGCCGAGTAGCATAACAGGTTTCTTCGAGATTCTCTCGGAAAAAAGGAGGGTCCACACTTTATTATGTATCAGACATTATACACTTGCCTTTGTTCAAGTCATCCAGACATCAGCATTGTTTAGAAATCAATAGTCACTTGCTTGAGTAGAGATAAAATAGAGATGAACAAATTACAAAAAAAAAACATAAATAGGGGGAGCACAGGCAATGAATGGAGAGATGAACATCCTGGTATGAAATTTAACATTAAAATTCCATGTCCGATTATTTTTATTTTTCTCATCTCAATTTCACAGTTACATGTTAGTTAGAGCGTATATAAGAAATGTGTCATGGAAATTAAAATGAAAAGTAAATTACCGTGTAAATTACCTACCTGGCTTGTTTGTGTAGCTTTTCTTATTAATGGCGCATGCGTATATAAAATTCAACTTTCGGTTTTAAAAGTGTTGGGACCTATGTGCACTGGAGTCATTTAGCTATTTCTCATTAATATTACAGGTAATTTATGTCAATTTATATTTTGCTCTAGTCTTATCATTTTTGTTAATTGTCTTGTGTTTAAATTAAACACCTTTCGTTATAGATCTCGTTTTGCTAGGCCCAATAGCGATATTTGATATTTATTGATATATCGACGATAGGCACTTGTGTCATGGAAATACCACCCCCTTTTTTCCCCCTTTTTTACATATTTATTTACGATAACATTTCTAATTTATTTCAAGGAAAAGGAGATGGCATAATATAGAATAAATATGTAAACAGAAAGTAAAAAAAGGAGGATTACATGCTACAAGGTGTAATACCACTAAAGAATTTTCCATAGCCTTCTATGTTANAGATCTTCTGAAATCCCCCTCAGATGGAAAGATATAACATTATTTTAGTGTTTTATGATGGTTTTATAAAAATTGCGTTGTGTATGTCCACAGTAGGAACGATTTATCAACAACATAGCGGTAGTTCCAATCGCAGAAAACCCTCTGAAACGCCTAAAACACCATAGAAATGACCGAAAGCCCCACTGCAAGTTGCGAAAATACCCTCAAAATGAAAGATATGACATTGTTTCAGGGTAATGTGATGGTTTTATTAATATTTAATAACATATATGATAAGGAATGAGTGCAATAGAACAAATTTTTAACATCAATCGGCATATTTTCATTGAAAAAAACCAAGATGGCGCTGCTCCGTCAAGAAAGATAACTCTGTTATAAAAGTACTTAAGTACTTACCTTACCTTACCTCTGTATCTTTAACCCCCTTCGTAGAGGAACCATACGGGTGTATGTTGAACATGTGCTCATCTATTTACAGTGCTGGTTCTCCTCCACAAATAAACCATCCATATATGTGCTCGATATTTACAGTGAATCATGTCCATCCTTCACCAATGATGTAAAATCCATATGTACAGTCTTAAAATTGGAGTAAATGAGGTTCCTATAATCACTCATGTCTTAAAAGTCACTTTCGTTAAAAGGTTAAAAAGTCTGATAGTAGCTTCTTCAGTAACGAATCAACGTCCCCACTCCCCACTTCGTTTCCCCAACTGTGTCTCTAGTTAAAAATACAGTACACACCAAGTGTTACGACGCTCATACTCTCAGGTCGGACAGAGAGTTTCGTCGGACTTTGAGAGGGTGTCACTCTTAAAATCGTCCGACAAAATCCTCCCAAGGTCGGAGTGAGAGTAACCCCATGTCGGAGTGAGAGTCTCCACTCTCAGATCGTAAATTCGTGCATAAAGAAACATGCGTATCTTAGTAAAGCTGAAATAAATTAATGATATACGGTACAGAAAGTATAGATCTGTTAACGGCTGTCACGGGCGATATTATACAATAATACCATTGAATAAAATGTATTAACATGCAGTACCCATGTTTTAAGTGCACTAGAAGTGAATATTAATATGTCTCTGTACAAAAGTATGTACTCGCGATAATCGATGCCAAGGACCTTTCACTTGCTGCAGACAGTTGCCTGTTTACGATATCGGGTGCGTTTACTCTTTTACGTGTTCGCCAAATGTAGAGCGAACGAACCCGGGTAAATAATTCTAATTTATACATTTATTTCTTTAAAGGCAAATTTGGATTAAAATTAATTTGTAAAATTTAAGTTTTATTTTGGGTTTTTTCGAATGGGTCATAAATCCGTAAATCCCGGTTTTTTGTTCTTGAAAATTGACAGTCTGCGGAATCCTGATATACAAATGTAGGTGAAATAAAATTTTATTAGTGTATTCTACTGGGTTTTTTTTTCAGTTTACCTGTCAAAACATCACCCATCTCAGCATGTCGTCACATCGTGCATTCATGATATACAAATACACCTATCACAGGTGTTAGAGAAAAAACCTTGCTCAAAACTCCTTTTATTATAAAATACCGCTTTTTTTCTTGAAAATTGGCACTCTGCGGAGTCCTAATATACAAAAAAATGTAGGTGAAATAATATTTTATTAGTTTATTCTACGGCTTTTAATACAGTTTACCTGTCAAACATCACCCGTCGCATCGTGCATTATATACAAATACACCTATTACCGGTGTGGAAAAAAACGTTGCTCAAGACTCCCTTTATTATCTGCCTAAAGGCCGGTACACACGATAAGATTTGCATCATAACACTTGTATTATAAGATTTGTGTATTAGACTCTCTTATACACACACTAAAATTAATCTTATCAGATTATAAGCTAGTGATCAAAAACCTCGTGTTTTTTTCCCCCGCCAAATGGTGTCAACAATGGAAGATGAAGTAATTGCAACCGTGTCCATTATTTTACTATGTGCCCCTATGAAATCATTGAAAAAGAGGAAAGTTAAGAGGAACTGCTGGATAATACCTTGGATAAAACGAAGAAATGTTTTTGGAGCACATCATGGCTTATTAGAAGAGCTGAGAAGAGAAGATCCAAATAGCTATTAAAAAAAAATGTGTTTTACATCTTTTTTGTGGTAACCCTCCCCTCCCGTTATATTCATAAATCTTCTTCTTCTTCCAATGCAACAACAAGTTCAATCTAATTAAAATTCTATCTTTAATTGCTCCCGGTTTTGCTATGTCGCGCTTAAAGTTATGTGCGACACAATCGGGAGCAATCAAAGATCAAATTTTAATTAGATTGCAACAAGCTTTTCCACATCAATATTTGAGAAGTCCACCATGTTTTGCAAGAACCATATGCTTTAAGTTACACGTGTATTTATTATGGTACTGATGCAGATGTGTAACCCCCAAATTGATATTTTTGATTGTATAAAAATAAATGGTTATCTAAGACTTGTATTAAGGATAGAACATTGCTCTATCCTTAATAGAGTCTCATAAGATTTAAAAAAAAATCTTATAATACACTGTATTTAGACTGTACACACATAAGATTTTGTATTATGATACAAATCTGATCGTGTGTACCGGCCTTAGACTTGTAAACATACAGTATGGTGACAAAAGTCTTGTAACTTGTAAAAAAAAAATCCATATATAATCAACCAAAACTATTTTTTTCCAAAAAATTATTGTGAAGTCATTTCTGGATAAATTTTAACCAATTTTACACCAACACATTCAGAATTATTTGTACATAATTTAAACATAAATAAAAATTGACATGGATTTTCCTATATATTTCAACTAAAAATAAATTCTAAACATTAACAATCCTGTTTATATTATGTACAAATAAAAACCACTCATATAAACATAATGAGCAAATAAACAATCAAAATATAAACAATTCTGTGTAGATAAGGTATTTTGCGTTTTCGTCTTCCAATTTATTTGTAAATAAATAAATAAATTAAGTATGTTTTTTTTCTTTTATACAATGTCAATGTATGTGTATATATCTTAATAAAATAAATACATTACTGTGAGAAATGATTATACAAATTCAAATTCAGAATTTTGTTGTAATTAAACAATACAGTTTGTGACAATTATACAAATAAACAGGTAACAAAGAGAACACAAAATCGACATTTTATACATTATATAAAAGACGACATTTATTGCCATGATAATTACACACATAATGAAGGGCTGGTAACATACAATGTATTTGCAATCAAAAAATTTTGTTTAGATAGTAATTAATGAATCTTTCTGACATGTTTTTATAACAATTTCTCAAAGGAAGGCACTATTGTTTTGATCAAGCCCTAAATTTTCTCAACCATATACTGAAGTCATGATTGCACTATATATTTCAACTTCACAAACACTGAGCACCATTTCCATTTCACAAATTCGCAAGATGACACTACGAGAACAGACCAAACAACCAACACACTTCCTTGTGAAGTATACAGAAGACAGCGTGTTCCAGGTCCGATCCAGGGCATTTATTGAATGTGAAGGCAGGGTATGTACATTTTTTTTGTATATATATCTTTAGTCCTTGAATTTCTACATTGTGCAATTAACAGAAGTTATTATAATTATATTAAAGCGATTTATGGCAAATGATAAGCATCCAAAAATTGTAAAAAGTGACATTACCTTTTTAAAAAATAAATCCGTGTATTGAAGGCCAAGTGGTAGCTTTGACGACTTTCTTTGGACCCGTTAACAATTTGAAGACCCCTTTGGTATACATGTACCTTGCTTTGTCTAGTTTTTAACCTGTACTAATTTCTGCCTTTATATGCACTCGTGGTACTTGCTTATTTTTTTCAATAAAATTTCTTTATTATTTCATCTCTTAATAGGGTCG
>MJUT01026217.1:68120-79295 GCA_002080005.1 Gigantidas platifrons
TTGAACTTAAAAATTTCCCAAAATATACTTCTGAAGCAGCTTGTCAGCGCAACTCCTCTGAAACTACTGAACAGAATTTCATGAAACTTGGTATGTAGTAAGGACACCATATGTAGTTTAAAAACAGTTTTTTAGCCGAGTTGCAACGAAGTTGCAGTTGGCTTATGTTTTAGCGAAAGGCGGGCGGGCAGGCGTATGTATGTTAGCCTATCTTCGTTAACGCGATAGCGCTCTTAGTTTTTGGCTGATCAACGTAATTTTTGGTAGGAAGCATTATTACACTATTATTTAGAGCGAGTTCGAAATTCAGATTAATCTATTGTTTTTTTTCTTGTAAAATCATTTTTTTTTATTGAAAAAGTACATATTTTGAGAATTATCTTCGTTAACGCGATAGCGCTCTTAGTTTTTGGCCGATCAACATAATTTTTGGTAGGAAGCATTATATACACTATTATTTAGAGCGAGTTCGAAATTCAGATTAATCTATTGTTTTTTTCTTGTAAAATCATGGGTTTTTTTTATTGAAAAGTACATATTTTGAGAATTACACATTTCTCTGAACCTACAAAAGATAGAAACTTAATATTTGGTATGGGTGGAGATGCCATTGTGAAGTTGTGCATTCAACATTCAAAAGATAGAAACTTAATATTTGGTATGGGTGGAGATGCCATTGTGAAGTTGTGCATTCAACATTTTTTATCCCCGGGGCTCAGCCCCACCCCGCTGGGGAATCTTTTAAAAATGTGACCGAGATCCCCACACTAAACCATATATATTTATGATCAGGGTGACTAGGCAAATTAAATGCCTTATAGCTCTGGCCCTGGGGATCATACCCCACCCCCTACCTGAAATGAACTTTTTAATGGTTGAGATCCCCACCCTTAAGCCATATATATTTGTGATCAGGGCGACTAGGCAAACTAAATGACCCAAGAGTTGAGGCCTGGGGTCATCCCTATCCCCTACCGGAAGTTTTTTTTTAGAATTACACATATCTCTGAAACCATTTTGTCAATTTTAACCAAACTTTGCCCAAATGTTCCTTGGGTGATCCTCTTCGAAAGTTATGTTCGGTATGTCTGGGGTCCAATCCATCATACATGCATGACTTGTTTATTCTTTAGTTTCTTACTTATTTATAAAACAAGAACAAAAGATTTTGACTTGCAACTTGGCTGTTGCATCTCTGATGCTCTCTCAATTTTTTGTTGTTCATTGAAGCCTAATTTTATTTGTTACCTAAATAGATTTTTTACCTTTGACTACAGTTTGTGGGACGGGGGGAGACATCCGTTTTTGTGGGCAAAAACAAACTTTAATTATCTATTGTTTTTCTAGCATTATGGCGTCCTATAGGGCTTGGAAATCATATTACCCAAGGCAAGGTACAGATATATCTGAATTCCTTTACAACGATCCAACTAAGGTTTCGGTGCCAACAGATGTAGTTCCCCACGATAACAGTAGTGGTTACAATAAAGATAAACATAGTACCACAATTAAATCGAAGCTGGACAACAGAGACTACTTACAACCTTCACCAGTATCTATCAATACAGACACAGCACATAGTCCTCCTCAAGTCGACCAGTTGTTATCTTTAGTTAAACAGATCAATAAAATTGACATCGAGAGTGTTGGATCTTCCCTAAAGGTAAATTTGTGTGTATTTTTTAAACAACATAAACTTAAGATTAAATAAAATCTTTCTATATGTTTGTTTGTTTGTTTGATGGTGTTTAATGCCACTTTCAACTATATTTCAGTTATGTCGTGACGGCCAGTTTTATTGGTGGAGGAAGCCGGAGGACCCGGAGAAAACCATCGACCTGTCGCAAGTCACTGACAAACTTTATCACACTGGTGTACACCTCGCCCTGATTGAGATTCGAACTCAGTACATCAGTGGTGATAGGCACTCTGATTGTATGGGTAGTTGTAAATCCAACTACCATACACCCCAAATCTATCTAAAACAAATGTTTATGATAACAAGAACTATATTTGGACTAAATACACTCTTATTATTTTATGGACCTAAATATTTTTGTCAAAGCAAAAATATCATAAAATGACATGAATTACAAGTATGTTCTTTAAAATGCCTGAAAATATATTGTGGTCATAATTATATCATTTGTTGTGTACAATATTTGGAAAATTAAATTAATAATTTATATAGTTTTATTTGTAACATTGTTTTGTAAATATTTCCCAATATATATAATGGTATGTCTTGGTCGTAATCGTATGGTAGTTGGATTTACAACTACCTATGCAATCAGTGCCTATCATCACTAAAGTTGTGAGTTCGAATCCCATCCATGGCGAGGTGTACTCGATACAACATTATGTGTTATTATTAAATGATAAGGAATTTTGCTTTACGCTGATTGGCCTAAACAGTACTTTCTTGGTTGTACCTTTATTATTTATTTTATATGTAAATGACCTACCTTTAAGTATCTCAAATTGCAACACTGATATGTATGCTGATGATTCTACAGTACACATTTCTGGGGAAAATATTTCAGACATACAAACTAAAGTCCCAGAAGACTTGAATAGAATTGAATTATGGTGGAAGGATAATAATATGTTTATAAATTGTAATAAAACTAAATGTATGACAGTTGGAACAAAGCAAAAACTTGCATTTCAAAATGAAGAACTATTTTTGACTATTAATTCTGAACAATTACAACATTCCTCTTGTGAAAAATTACTTGGAATCAAACTTGACTCAAATTTAAATTGGAAAAATCAAATTGATCAAATCTGTTCTAAAATATCATCAAAAATCTACCTTCTCTCAAAAATTAAGAAATATTTAAATGTTGAATCAAGGCAACTTTTTTATTCGGGTTATATTTTGCCTTAAATTGATTATTGCTGTGTTGTTTGGGGAAATTGTTCAAATGAGGGACTAATCGCATTCTTAAATTGCAAAAAAGAACAGCAAGATTGATATTAGATCAAGATCCCATAGCACCATCTGAACCTCTATTTAAACAACTTGGATGGATGAGTATTGAACAAAGAATCAAATACCATAAATATCTTCTTGTTTCAAAATGTCTAAAGAATGAAGTACCTGTATATTTAAAAAATAAAATCCAATACTTGTCTGATAAAAATCCTTACTCTCTCCGAAATGTTGTAAGTGAAAAATTACAAATCCCAAAGGCAAAAACTGAACTTTTTAAGAAAACTTTTACATACTCTGGACCAAAGCTATGGAATGAACTTCCGTTTTTGATACGGCAAGCTTCCTCTCATAATGCATTTAAAATAAAAGTTAAAAGTCTCATTTTAAATGATGATGTACCTTAAATTACCATTAAATATATATTTACTCAGTGTTTTTGTGTATACTTATTACAATGTATTGCTTCTTGTGTGTAACTTTTGTATAGTGTATTTTACAATGTATGTTGAAATATGTCAATGAGGGCCTCAGGGAAGATCAGTTATTAACTAACTGTGTAACCCTATAGATAAAGAATTTATTATTATTATTATATTATTATTATTCAGTCATTCTACTGAAATTGGACCAACTGATGGAAAACGAAACAGAAAAAAATATTTTTCAGAATTTTAAAAAAGTATTTAGTTTTAATAAATTCATGCAGTTACCAAAACGTACCATGTTTCGTCTGCTCAGCTACCGGTGAAATGTGAACTTATTTAGTCCCGGGAAAGTTTTGATCGGGCCGTTACGGAAGTTAGCCAATAAATTGATGTCTTCCATTTGAGCATGGAACAGACGTTTTCTTCAGTTATAACACTATTAGCAACGTTTTGAGATGCATCATGACCAAATCCTGAACAGGAGTAAATATATCGAAACTCTTAAGCAAAATATTTTCCAAACTAACTTCCGTAACGACATGTAAACATGCACCCAACTACGATTAGATCATAAAATCACAATGAATCGATATTTGTGAATGATTATTTATAAAATGCTTGTCCAATATGTGTTCTTCAAGAAAATAACAAAATCAAACGCATTCTGAAAAATATTTTTTTCTGTTTCGTTTTCCATCAGTTGGTCCAATTTCAGTAGAATGACTGTTTCATTGAGGATTATCTAAAAAGCTGTCTGCTTTTCCAGAGAACATCCAGTGATGTATGAAAAACTAATAAGCTTAGTGGATTCGGTTTCCGGAAAGATGAGGAATTCCGTGAAAAAAAAAAACTGTTACGGAAGTTAGAAGTTACGGAAGTTAGTACATGTATAGGCAATAAAAAGAAACTGTAGTTTGCAATTCCCGTAATATGTACTCACCCCTAACAGTGATTGGGATTTAAAAAATTTCAATGGGACTATGGCCCCCTTTCCTTCCTTGTCAATGGGACATTTTTCATATGAATGGGCCATAATATGTACTCACCCCTACTCCAAATNTTTAAAGATTTTATTCTGCTTTATTTGTAGTTCTAGGATGGGAGCAGTAGATCGGACCAAAATGGCTAAATATTGCGTTATGGAAGTTAGTCTCTTAAAGGAGACATTCGAAAATTTTAAGATTTGCATGTCTTGTTTTCGGAAACGTTTGGAGTAATTAATTCGATAAATGCTTGGTCAGGGAATTGAGCTATTCTATTTCCATTGCTAGAAATGTTTAAATTCAGCTGCTTGGTTTGATTTCTCAACAAATGAGTTTGAAAGTGTTACGGAAGTTAGGAGCATTTTTGCATTTGATTGATTAACCTCGGCCGTTGGACTCAGTCAATTAATCATTGACCAGGTCCGTATAGTCATGAGTAGACCTCATTAAAAGTCAATAATTGTATAAAGTTTGTCAGTGACTTGTGACGGGTCAGTGGTATTCTCTGGTTTCCTCCACCAATAAAACTGACCGCCACGATATATACCCATTACATACATAGTGTGGTGGTACAAGACTTTGCATCAGGTCGAGCCTATTGTGTGAACCAGTATCACTACGAGTAGTGATAGCGACAAGTTATGATGCGGTTAGTTCATGTAACAGGCAAGACCTGGTATACAGTCTTGTACCAACACACTATGTATGTAATAAGTTTATCTAACATTTCAATAAAAACAAATTTTAAACAAATAACAAGGGTTGAATTAAAATTTGTACAATACTCTCAGGGAGACTACATTTTGTATATGACGTCAAGTTATTTTTTCCGGTCTTTCACCGATGTCAGGTTATTGTGTTTTGTCTTACATTCCAATGATATGACGTCATGTCAAAGTAGTTCGGCATAGAACGTCTCGTGCAACGTCGCGCCATTCTTTTATCACCACAGTGTATCAGACACCTTGTATCAGACAGGCGACTTTCTTTAATTTCAAAGGAAAACATATATAATGTTAGATAAAACTGAAATATAGTTGAAAGTGGCATTAAACACTATAACACATACCCCCTCCCCAATATATATATATTTTATAAATACGAATGCACCTCAGAATTACACATTGAATCAGACAAATTGTAATATACTTGTAGGATAAGTCCTCACGACAATTGAAATCTGAACTTCAGAAACGAGAACAAGATTACCAGGAACTTAAAGTAATGAAAGACCAACTGCAAATAGAATATGACAAAACTTGTACTAAGTATAATGAATCGAAGGTAGAGGCCAAACGACTAATAAAAGAAGCAAAACAGAAAGTTCCTGAAGAACATGAAGAGAAACTCAGTCAATTAAAACGTCGTCTTAACTCTAAAGAGGAGGAAGTAAAACAACTTCAGCTAGAAAAACAGTCGGCATTATCAAGGTTAGTCATTTGTTCAACTAGCAAAAGAAGGGGATATAAAGGGGTTACTTCCCTTGATTTTCAAAATGTGCAATTATATTGACAGTGTTAAGATCAAGGAATTTTTTTTTATAAAGTCACATACATGTAATATAATTTTATAAATTCACTTAATATAGTTTATATGTGAAATATGGGAAGAGGATTTAATCCTTTAACTTGGAGGGTCGAACATAAATCATACTGCCACCTTCCCTTGACGAACAGGGTCAGAATATTAATAGATCCTTGCATAGAAACTTACCATTATTTATTAATTGCGCAAACAAAATTTATTTTGACTAAAGTGAATATCGTTTGTAAGACTAATGAAAGTAAGATTGTTTTGTCAGAAAGAAAAAATCGTGATCTCATTGGCTTTGCTGTTTTGCTGTTTAGTGTATTTGTTAATTTTAATTATTACTTGCACAATGTTGATGTATGCATCATCATTATCATTTATTTTTATATAATTTAATTTGATTTGAATATTTCAATCTGATTGGCTAATCCGCCTGGAGACCATTTTGTCTATACTGGATAACCTGGGTTGGTATAGTGACGTCACCAATGTGTTCATCCGCCAACGACAAATTCAAATAGTCACATGAAATAATCGTAATTAAAATCGAGGAATCATTAAATTTTGTTGTACAAATTAAATTATAAGGAATATTTGAAATTGTTGAACAGGTTATACTTGCATAACCTGGTTTGGGTCAGTTTACGCTTTTCATAAACCGCTTCGCGGTTTATTAAGCGTAAACTGACCCAAACCAGGTTATATCGTATAACCTGTTCAACAATTTCAAATATTCCTATAATAATTACATTATGATTTAGTGCAGTTAGAAAGCCCGACATGATTGGTCAAAAGGTTGACACGTGATTTCGGAATTGAAACTTCATTTGTCAATTCAATTAAGCACACAAACATTCAACCACGCCCCAATCTAATTAAAATTCGATCTTCAATTGCTCCCGGGTTTGTTATGTCGCCCATATGCGACACAATCGGGATTTCATTCATTCCTTCAGCAAAACCAAACGACCTTATTCATATGTTAAAGTTCCAGGTATACCATTCTAGTAGTCTTATCTCCAGTATATTATCTTTTTAATTTGCATCATTTGTAGTAATAACACAAGCATAAATGAATTCTAACACATCAATATTGCAATCTAATTAAAATTAGATCTCTCACTTTGCTCTTGTTTATTTATATTTCGCGCGTGTGAGATCTAACACAAGCCTGTAGACATCGCATTCTGGTGACCTAGTGTCACACATATGTAGTGAGATGCAAATAAAGGTAACGATCCTCAGAACAGCCAATAAAAATCGTTCTCTGATATCACACATAATAAGCACACATATATTTGATTTGTAATAAATACGCCTAGGCGTGAGAGGGCTTCTAAATGCCATTGATTTGTGCCGTAAATTAAGTATTTTCACCCGAAGACGTCTTCTTGTCTCCGGAAATGTAAACAGTTGTCGGAACAATTGGGCTCCGACATAGTCGATATAGATAACATTGGAAGAATTTCGAATGGATTCCTTGCATAATTCATTAGCACCTAGAGTTACGTCCCTTGCATAAATCCACTTTCAAGATCTCGTAAGCGATCATTTGAATGGACAATATTTTGCGTGACCCTAGATCACCAGAATGCAATGCCTACTGGCTTGCGTTAGATCTCACACGTGCGAAATATAAATAAACAAGAGCAAAGTGAGAGATCTAATTTTAATTAGGCCATGCAAAATTAATTACTTTGTTCTCAGGCCTTTTTTTGTCAAAATTGATGAGGGAGGGCAGCATTTTTTTTTATCCTATTACTGCTGTAAAAAGTGATGAGGGAGGTATTTTTTCTTCTTTTTTTTTGTGAAAAATAGGGCAATGTATAAAACTTTTCATTACTTTATCGAAAATTTCAATTCTATTTCTTCCGATGGTGGCAGAAACATCACAAGTGGTTAATTTTTATGGAAACGTCCAATCCGCTGGTCCCAACGTACCATTTTTTTTATCTCCGTAAACAATTCCAGTAAGGTACAATCTTCGAAGAAGCCCCTTATTATGTTCCCTGGTAAAACTGGCAAATATTTGTGCCGAATTTGCAAAGAAACGATTAACATTTTGTCTAAATGCCAAATGGAAACACGTTTTTTATGGGTGCATATAAATACCGAAATTACCACTATTTGCCGAAATTACCAAATAAGTTGCCGAAATTACCAATAATGTTACCGAAATTACCACTCATATGGTAGAAAAGATGGTTTTTATCAGAAAAAATGATTTTTTTTCATAATGTTTACTCTAAATGTTATTTTCAGGTAAAAGGCATCGATCTCGTGTATTTATGTAATTATTAAATAAAACAGCAAAGCCATTTAATTAGATTTTAAGCTATATATGTATATATATATGGACAATAATATGGTATTCGAACCTTAGTTTCTTTTGGTATCCAATTTTAAAAGTTCTTAAACTTCATCATTTTTTCTGTTTGTTTGAGAGACCTATTAGAGGAACAATAATTGTTTTTTTTTAATTTCACCATTCTTGTTTTATTAATTTCGTGACAGGAAACCAAACTTTATTTTCATTATTTGTTAAATGTTGTGTTTTATTATTATATAACTGATGTGGTCATCCCTTTAATATTGCATCTTTTGCATTTCTATACGTTAATCGTACTTAAAATTTTATACGTTAATCGTACTTGTATATATATAAATTACAAGTTTCAAGCTTCAAAATTATTTATTTCTCATAAATCGTTTACACAACATCGAGAACATGTTATACATATTCATAATTTAAACGCATGCGCGTAAATGACGGTGTATTTACAGAAATACACGAGATGGATGCCTTTTACCTGAAAATAACGACATTTAAAGTAAAATATTATGAAAAAAATCATTTTTTCTGATAAATACCATCATTTTCTATCAAATGAGTGGTAATTTCGGTAACATTATTGGTAATTTCGGTAACTTTTTTGGTAATTTCGGCAAATAGTGGTAATTTCGGTATTTATATGCACCGGTTTTTTATTTATACATTGTCATAGCAATGCTTTATTCTCATTTAAGCATGATGCGCTTTAAAGCGTTTCACCGACCACGCAATATAAGAGAGAAAATGGATGCGGTTGTTTTTTCCGTACGGACAGCGCTACTGCATTAAAATTTTTTTTTTACTATTTTTGCAATAAAATCGGCAATGTGGTGACGAATTTCCACATGCGGGCGGGCCTGAGAACCAAGAAATTAACGTTTTATGGCCTTAGATTGATCAATATTGTATTTTATCATAACATAATTGTCTTTATGTACATACAACATGATACACTTTGTTCTTGTGTATTAATGTCTCTAATAAGCTTAAGGGAGACATGATATATCCCTTTGAAAAAGTACAGTGTGCCTCGTCTGTGTGAATAATAAACAGTGTGCCTCGTCTGTGTGAATAATGTACAGTGTGCCTCGTCTGTGTGAATAATAAACAGTGTGCCTCGTCTGTGTGAATAATAAACAGTGTGCCTCGTCTGTGTGAATAATAAACAGTATGCCTCGTCTGTGTGAATAATAAACAGTGTGCCTCGTCTGTGAATAATAAAATGCAACTTTCTACAACCTTTCAGTTATATGGTGATAGTCAGTTGATGATGGACATGAGATGCACAGAGAAAACCACTGATATATATCACACATGAAATGGTATCGAGTACACCATTTGAAGTACAAAACTGATTGATACAAATCCAACTATTATACTATCTAGGGAGGCCTCTGGATAACAACTATGTGTTTTTTTTATTCCAGATTGAGTAAAGAAATGGGTGATAAACTCAATGATAACAATCCTGGTATAGCTGACCTTAGTGACCCCAACAGATCAACAAAAGTAGCAGAAAAGTATAACAGTTTGTATGATAATGAGTGGACAGATGCCTTAGAAAGCCTAACTCTAAGTCTTAAAAACAATGATGAGGAAGCCGGAGTAAGGTATCTCTTAGAAATAAAGAAGGTAGGGATTACATGTATTTACCTAAATGTATATATCAGAATTTCCATTTCTTAAGAGAGCGAGGGTGGCTCAATGAGTTAGGTAGTTTGGTTACATAACAACTCATACAAGCATATCACCAATATGGCGTGGGTTCGTGCCCGGCTTTGTAAATTACAAAACAAAGCGTGCACTGGAATTGCAGCCGCTACTAATAAAGTTTACAAGGTTGCTTGCCCAAGATCGGTGGTTCTCTCCGGGTACTCTAACTTCTTCCACCACTAAAACTGGTTGCCATGATATAGCTGAAATATTTCTGAAAATTGTAATAAGCACCAAAAATCAATCAATCAATCCATTTCTTAAGAAAAGTTCAAGTACATGTACATGCTTTTGAATATTAAAGCATCATTTTGTTATTTATTTATTCTTAGTTTAGTTAGTGTTTGTATGACCTTGAGCATGTCACACATCACTGGTACTAAGCAAATAGTATCAAGACCATTGAAATGAGTTAAGAAGAAAAACAATGCAGAATTTATCATTATATATTTAAGAAATAATTCATGGAAGCCAGAGTTTGTATACAGTTTTAACATGGGTAACATTTTTTTCGTACACATTTTATCCCGAGCGTTAGCAAGGGATAAAATGCAACGAAAATAATGTTACCCATGTTAAAGCGTGATACAAACTCTGGCTTCCATGAATTATTATACCCCCTGCAAACAAAGTTTGGGGGGGTATATAGGTTTCACCCTGTCTGGTTGTCCATCTGTCCGTCTGTCTGTCCGGATAGAGAGTACATGGTTTGTCCGTGCAACTCCTCCTACAGTTTTTCTGCTAGGAAGTTTTTATTTTGCAGATCATTTGTACATATATCAAAGATGTGCATGTGGTAAGGATTGTGATTTTTGTGCATTTTTAACAAAAATATAGATTGTTGAACTTAGTCATTTTTTGGTGAATTTGGCAAAAAGGGTACATGGTTTGTCCGCACAACTCCTTCTAAAGTTTTTACGCTAGGAAGGTTTTATATTGCAGATCGTTTGTCCATACATCAAAGATGTGCATGTGGTAAGGATTTTGATTTTCATGAATTTTTACCAAAAATATAGATTGCTGAACTTAGTCTTTTTTTTTGTGAATTTGGCTAAAAGGGTACATGGTTTGTCTGCACAACTCCTCCTACAGTTTTCACGCTAGGAAGTTTTTATATTGTAGATTGTTTGTACATATATCAAAGATGTGCTTGTGGTAAGGATTTTGATTTTTATGCATTTTTACTAAAAATATAGATTGTTGAACTTAGCCATTTTTGTGTGAATATGGCAAAAAGGGTACATGGTTTGTCTG
>MJUT01026226.1:5300-16923 GCA_002080005.1 Gigantidas platifrons
TGTAGTTGGCATCTATTGTTGTCCATTGCTTCTTGAATCTAATATGTGCACAAAAGTTAAGACATAATCCATTCATCTGGCTCAGTTCAGGGATGTGTATTTTTACTGTTATATCACTTGGGGCTACTTCTGGATAAGACATGGATTTGTAAGATCCGTCTGCTTTCTGGGGTTCCCTTGGACCTTTTTTGTAGATGTGATATATGTCTGTCCTAAACCGTAGTTGATTTGTAAAGTTGTTCTCCTCCAACAATTGACCACGTTCTTCTGGGGTCCATACATGTGATTCCAAATGGCTGTCTTCCAGTAGAAGGTACGTTGGTAAAATTATTTCTATTCCATTACCGGCGTCGTTTGTTCTGTAGACACTTCTAAAATAAATACAAAAAAATGCCTTGTTAAATAATTGTTTTTTTCCCCTTATTTCTATCTATAAGGTACACTATTTTATAAACGCTCCACCAATAAAACTGACTGCCACGGTATGACTGAAATGTAATTGAAATTTTATTAATTACAAAATGAAGATATTTAGTATAGTGTGCACGAAGAGTTTCTGGAATAATTTTCATCAGATTAGCTCAAAGTAGAAAAAGCATCAATTATCGAAAACAACAATTACGAAAGAACTGTACAATTTAATAGTAATTAAGACTATTACTGTTTGAAAACTCTCTTGGACATACACAACTATTAAAGCTTATAATGCGCAACGGTTGTTTATTAATTGTCTTGTTTCCACAAAATGTGTAGGAGTTATGTGACTTTGACTATTTTACACAATGTCACATAGTAAGATCTTGTGAATGCAATTTTTCTAAAAACCTTTAGCAGAATGAGTTCATATAGTAGAGGGGATATGCGGTATACATTTACTGATATAAATATATCACTATTTCTATTGCGACGGGGGACATATGACTACATGTAGCTATCTTATTAAAATTTAATTAATGGAGGTAATTTAAAGTCGATATTTGCTTGTTAACATAACTGAAGTCAATGGTACATAGACTACGTCGGTTTAGTACTTGTTCGCGTGTTCGTCTCCCTTTTAATAGACAGTGTGTTCAATACTCGGTAGTGATAAAACCAACGACTATGCAATTGGTAATTGCTGCTTCTCCACTAAGAACGCAACAAGTAGAATCAGATATTGATTGGCTTCGGCGTAAGATCTTACAATAACTAGAGCCTCAGTACTGAGCTGAGCCTGTGTCGCTCACCTTTCATTCTGCTTTGAGGAAACTTAATACAGAACCTTCCATATGTGCTTCCCACCAAATATCGGTTCATTTTGGCAAAGCAGTTTCAGAGAAGAAGATTTTCAGAAATCGACCAATCTAAAACAACAATTGCCTGTGGCAGCCATGTTTGTTAATGGATAAAAAAAATGAGCAATCGGTGTCTGGTCAATTTGTACCATGTCAAATTTGTCCCAACCAATTTGTCCCATTTTTTTGCCAATTTGTCCCACTTTTGGACAATTTGTCCCAACTGTAATTTATCAATGTGTATCTATGACGGCCATGTTTGTTAACGGATCAAAACGGAATGAGCAATTCCCATAGAGGACGTTCCATAGATGCCCCCTACCACATTTCGGTCCATTTGGCCTAGCTGTTTCAGAGTAGAAGATTTTTAGAAATCGACCAATTAGATACAAGAAATGCCTGTCGCGGCCATGTTTGTTAATGGATTGGAACAAAATGAGCAATCTTTATAGAGAACCTTCCATATATGCTTCCTACCAAGTTTCGGTTCATTTGGCAAAGCGGTTTCAGAGGACAAGATTTTTAGAAATCGACCAATTAGAAACAAGAATTGCCTATGGCAGCCATATTTGTTAATGGATCGGGACGAAATGAGCAATCTGTATAGAGGACCTCACATAGATGCATCCTACCAAGTTTGGGTTCATTTGGCAAAGCAGTTTCAGAGGAGAATATTTTTTAGAAATCAACCAATCAGAAACAAGAATTGTCTGTGGCGGCCATGTTTGTTAACGGATCGGGACGAAATGAGCAATTTTATAGAGAACCTCCCATAGATGCATCCTACCAAGTTTCGGTTCATGTGGCAAAGCGGTTTCACAGGACAAGACTTTTAGAAATCGCCCAATTAGAAACAAGAATTGCCTATGGCAGCCATATTTGTTAATGGATCAGGACGAAATGAACAATCTTTATAGAGGACTTTCAATAGATGCTTCCTACTAAGTTTCGGTTCATTTGGCCAAACGGTTTCAGAGGAGAAGAATCTAAAAAATCAGCCAATCAGAAAAAAGAATCGTCTGTGGTGGCCATGGTTGTTAACGGATTGGGACTGAATGAGTAATCTTTATAGAGGACCTTCCATAGATGCTTCCTACCAAGTTTCGGTTCATTTGGCCAAGCGTTTCAGAGAAGAATTTTAAAAATCAGCCAATCAGAAAAAGAGTCGCCTGTGGCAGCCATGTTTGTTAACGGATCGGGACGAAATGAGCAGTCCTTACAGACGGGCTTCAAGAGATGCTTCCTACCAAGTTTCGGTTCATTTAGCCAAGCGGTTTCAGAGGAGAAGATTTNAACCAATTTGTCCCATTTTTTTGCCAATTTGTCCCACTTTTGGACAATTTGTCCCAACTGTAATTTATCAATGTGTATCTATGACGGCCATGTTTGTTAACGGATCAAAACGGAATGAGCAATTCCCATAGAGGACGTTCCATAGATGCCCCCTACCACGTTTCGGTCCATTTGGCCTAGCTGTTTCAGAGTAGAAGATTTTTAGAAATCGACCAATTAGAAACAAGAATTGCCTGTCGCGGCCATGTTTGTTAATGGATTGGAACAAAATGAGCAATCTTTATAGAGAACCTTCCATATATGCTTCCTACCAAGTTTCGGTTCATTTGGCAAAGCGGTTTCAGAGGAGAAGATTTTTTAGAAATCGACCAATCAGAAACAAGAATTGCCTGTGGCGGCCATGCTTGTTAATGAATCGGGACGAAATGAGCAACCTTTATAGAGGACCTTCCAAGGATGCTCCCTACCAAGTTTCGATTCATTTGGCCAAGCGATTTCAGAGGAGAAGATTTTTAGAAATCGACCAATCAGAAACAAGAATTGTCTGTGGCGGCCATGTTTGTTAACGGATTGGGATGAAATGGGTAATCTTTATAGAGGACCTTCCAAGGTTGCTCCCTACCAAGTGTTGATTCATTTGACCAAGCAGTTTCAGAGGAGAAGATTTTTTTAAATCGACCAATCAGAAACAAAATTGCCTGTGGTGGCCATGTTTCTTAATCAATCGGGACGAAATGAGCAATCTTTATAGAGGACCTTCCAAGGATGCTCCCTAACAAGTCTCGGTCTATTTGGCCAAGCTGTGTCAGAGTAGAAGATTCTTAGAAATCGACAAATCAGAAACAAGAATTGCCTGTGGCGGCCATGTTTGTTAATGGATTGGGACAAAATGAGCAATCTTCATAGAGAACCTTCCTTAGATGCTCCCTACCAAGTTTCGGTTCATTTGGCAAAGAGGGTTCAGAGGACAGGATTTTTAGAAATCGACCAATTAGAAGCAAGAATTGCCTATAGCAGCCATATTTGTTAATGGATCGGGACGAAATGAGCAATCTTTATAGAGGACCTCCCATAGATGAATCCTACCAAGTTTCAGTTCATTTGACAAAGCGGTTTCAGAAGAGAAGTTTTTTTTAGAAATCAACCAATCAGAAACAAGAATTGTCTGTGGAGACCATGTTTGTTAACGGATCGGGACGAAATGAGCAATCTTATAGAGGACCTTCCATGGATGCTTCCTACCAAGTTTCGGTTCATTTGGCAAAGCGGTTTCAGAGGACAAGATTTTTAGAAATCGACCAATTAGAAACAAGAATTGCCTATGGCAGCCATATTTTTTAATGGATCGGGACGAAATGAACAATCTTTATAGAGGACTTTCAATAGATGCTTGCTACTAAGTTTCGGTTCATTTGGCCAAACGGTTTCATAGGAGAAGAATCTAAGAAATCAGCCAATCAGAAACAAGAATCGCCTGTGGTGGCCATGTTTGTAAACGGATCGGGACTGAATGAGTAATCTTTATAGAGAACCTTCCAAGGATGCTCCCTACAAAGTTTCGATTCATTTGGACAAGCGGTTTCAGAGGAGAAGATTTTTAGAAATCGACCAATCAGAAACAAGAATTGCCTGTGGCGGCCATGTTTTTAACCAATCAGGACAAAATGAGCAATCTTTATAGAGGACCTTCCATAGATGGTTCCTACCAAGTTTCGGTTCATTTGGCAAAGCGGTTTCAGAGAAGAAGATTATTTAGAAATCAACCAATAAGAAACAAGAATGGCCTGTGGCGGCCATGTTTGTTAACGGATCGGGACGAAATGAGCACTCTTTATATAGGACCTCCCATAGATGCATCCTACCAAGTTTCAGTTCATTTGACAAAGCGGTTTCAGAGGAGAAGTTTTTTTTAGCAATCAACCAATCAGAAACAAGAATTATCTGTGGAGACCATGTTTGTTAGCGGATCGGGACGAAATGAGCAATATTATAGAGGACCTTCCATGGATGCTTCCTACCAAGTTTCGGTTCATTTGGCAAAGCGGTTTCAGAGGACAAGATTTTTAGAAATCGACCAATTAGAAACAAGAATTGCCTATGGCAGCCATATTTTTTAATGGATCGGGACGAAATGAACAATCTTTATAGAAGACTTTCCATAGATGCTTCCTACTAAGTTTCGGTTCATTTGGATAAGCGGTTTCAGAGGAGAAGATTTTTAGAAATCGACCAATCAGAAACAAGAATTGTCTGTGGTGGCCATATTTGTTAACGGATTGGGATGAAATGGGTAATCTTTATAGAGGACCTTCCAAGGTTGCTCCCTACCAAGTTTCGATTCATTTGACCAAGCGGTTTCAGAGGAGAAGATTTTTTTAAATCGACCAATTAGAAACAAGAATTGCCTGTGGCGGCCATGTTTGTTAATCAATCGGGACGAAATGAGCAATCTTAATAGAGGACCTTCCAAGGATGCTCCCTACCAAGTCTCGGTCCATTTGGCCAAGCTGTTTCAGAGTAGAAGATTCTTAGAAATCGACAAATCAGAAACAAGAATTGCCTGTGGCGGCCATGTTTATTAATGGATTGGGACAAAATGAGCAATCTTCATAGGGAACCTTCCTTAGATGCTTCCTACCAAGTTTCGGTTCATTTGGCAAAGCGGGTTCAGAGGACAGGATTTTTAGAAATCGACCAATTAGAAACAAGAATTGCCTATAGCAGCCATATTTGTTAATGGATCGGGACGAAATGAGCAATCTTTATAGAGGACCTCCCATAGATGCATCCTACCAAGTTTCAGTTCATTTGACAAAGCGGTTTCAGAGAAGAAGTTTTTTTTAGAAATCAACCAATCAGAAACAAGAATTGTCTGTGGAGACCATGTTTGTTAACGGATCGGGACGAAATGAGCAATCTTATAGAGGACCTTCCATGGATGCTTCCTACCAAGTTTCGGTTCATTTGGCAAAGCGGTTTCAGAGGACAAGATTTTTAGAAATCGACCAATTAGAAACAAGAATTGCCTATGGCAGCCATATTTTTTAATGGATCAGGACGAAATGAACAATCTTTATAGAGGACTTTCCATAGATGCTTCCTATTAAGTTTCGGTTCATTTGGCCAAACGGTTTCAGAGGAGAAGAATCTAAGAAATCAGCCAATCAGAAACAAGAATCGCCTGTGGTGGCCATGTTTGTTAACGGATCGGGACTGAATGAGTAATCGTTATAGAGAACCTTCCAAGGATGCTCCCTACAAAGTTTCGATTCATTTGGACAAGCTGTTTCAGAGGAGAAGATTTTTAGAAATCGACCAATCAGAAACAAGAATTGCCTGTGGCGGCCATGTTTTTGAACCAATCAGGACAAAATGAGCAATCTTTATAGAGGACCTTCCATAGATGCTTCCTACCAAGTTTCGGTTCATTTGGCAAACCGGTTTCAGAGGAGAAGATTATTTAGAAATCAACCAATCAGAAACAAGAATGGCCTGTGGCGGCCATGTTTGTTAACGGATCGGGACGAAATGAGCAATCTATATAGAGGACCTCCCATAGATGCATCCTACCAAGTTTCAGTTCATTGGACAAAGCGGTTTCAGAGGAGAAGTTTTTTTTAGAAATCAACCAATCAGAAACAAGAATTATCTGTGGAGACCATGTTTGTTAACGGATCGGGACGAAATGAGCAATCTTATAGAGGACCTTCCATGGATGCTTCCTACCAAGTTTCGGTTCATTTGGCAAAGCGGTTTCAGAGGACAAGATTTTTAGAAATCGACCAATTAGAAACAAAAATTGCCTATGGCAGCCATATTTTTTAATGGATCGGGACGAAAAGAACAATCTTTATAGAGGACTTTCCATAGATGCTTCCTACTAAGTTTCGGTTCATTTGGACAAGCGGTTTCAGAGGAGAAGATTTTTAGAAATCGACCAATCAGAAACAAGAATTGTCTGTGGTGGCCATGTTTGTTAATGGATCGGAACGAAATGGGTAATCTTTATAGAGGACCTTCCAAGGATGCTCCCTACCAAGTTTCAATTCATTTGGCCAAGCGATTTCAGAGGAGAAGATTTTTTAGAAATCGACCAATCAGAAACAAGAATTGCCTGTGGCGGCCATGTTTTTTAATGAATCGGGACGAAATGAGCAATCTTTAAAGAGGACCTTCCAAGGATGCTCCCTACCAAGTTTCGATTCATTTGGCACAGTGTGCGAAATTAGCGGTAGACCGAGTCTACTTAAAATTCAATCGGTCTACGTTGTTAGCGATTAAAGTAGACCTATTGTCTATGTAAAATTTTGTAAAGTTGAAATTTTTATTTTAATAAACTATGAATAAAATGCTGCAAAGTAGACACCAACATCGGCAAATGTTTTTAGTAATTCAATCTTCGTTGTTCGGTTCTGATTATTGACCTCATCATTAGCCTGTAGAGGGGGTTCAACTATTGGTAAATAGCCAGTAGAGGGGGGTTCGACTATTGATCAATTGCTCGATACCCAAATATCAATAAAACTGGTTCCTAAATCTTTATCTGTCGTTCGTTAGAAACATCATGCGGAACCAGTATTAACACACGTGTTAGCGATAATGGATGGCATTCTGAAATATTATGACGGGGAAAAACCTGGGAAACGAAATAAACCTGATGCTACTCAAAATGAATCCGCTAACAAAAGGAAAGAGTATCAATTAAAAAGAACACGGGCGTTTATGCAGCACTTTAGTATGACCGAACACTTCCAATTACGTGGAGCATAAAAACTGAAATATATCACTGAACACAGAAATATGTTGAATTCCACACACCCAGAGGATCAATGATTGCATATGTTTAATTGAATTTGTTTTGAGATGCATACGCATTGAGGATGGCAATAGATTCATGTTGTCAACTGAAATTAATAAGGGATGAAAACCAGAAGTTGACATTGATGATGTAAAATTCGGAACGGGATCGGACAGATAGATCATACGGATTGTTGGCTACATCAGCCTTACCTTTTTTGATAACAACATACAGAAGAACATTTAATTTAAAAATATTTGCATTAAAATTTATTGATACTAGTAACCAAAGCGAAAGTGAATAACTTGTCAATTTGTATTTCAATTCAATTGCAAATGTAAATTTTGGTGTATATTTATTTTCCATTGATGTTCTAAAATTTGCCAAAAAGATATGTATTGGATACTTTAAATACAGTTCATTTTTTTACCATACTGCAGAATATATTTTCAAATTGATAATCTTATGAAATAAAAATTATTTGCTACCTTTTACTCGTTTACAAATAAAAATACAACATCTGTATATGTAGGATTAAATAGTGTCCATCGTGAAATATTGTCCTCTGTTATAATTGTTTTCTATGATAAAGTCTGAGGACGGAATAAAGTGCAGAGGTGACTTCTTTTGGTCTGATGGGGATTTTTCATTTGAAAAAGATACAATCGGACACAATTTCACAGGACACTATTATGTCTTACATATACACATAGAGCATGCAGTGAAAGGAATAAGTAAACACAGATGTTTACATATATTTAGTTATATTCACTGGGAACTATGCACTACTGGATATGTATGGCGACTGACATTAGTTTGCTCGGTGAACAATCACACAAAGACACCCTGTCTAATTCGACTATGTACTAAATTGCCATCAGACGTCATTAAAGAAACATTTTTATAATATATAATATCAATTTTTATTATTCGGTCCGGTAAATTTGACTTTGGTACAGTGAGCGACACAGGCTTAGTTAAAGCCATAAACCAGGTCTATGTTAATCTTGATGGGTCTATGCTAATCTTGTTTTTCATAGACTCATTGTCTATGAAACTGATGGTTTTAGTTTCTCACACTGTTGGCCAAGCGATTTCAGAGGAGAAGATTTTTTAGAAATCAACCAATCAGAAACAAGAATGGCCTGTGGTGGCCATGTTTGTTAACGGATCGGGACGAAATGAGCATTCTTCCGTTTTTGTGTATTTACTATGACAGACAGCCCATGACAGACAGGATCACGCGACCGTGTCTATCATGGATGAATTGACCAATCAGATTGAATATGGCGACCGACAGGAAACTACGATAGTGTCAGATTGAAAGCCATATTTACAACAATACAGAAAAATAATTAAAATGCCAGCCTTGCAAACTTATTTTAGTTACAATTTATCAAAGTTGAAGCGTACACGAAACCAAATGACGTCTGAGTTTTACGTTTTAAACTGGGAGTCTTCATATGACGTCATGTTGTTAATGTACCAAAAACGTCAACAACATTTCGCGGAATTTTAATTTGTGTGATTTTTAGACCAGTGATATGCAAGAATACATTTTTATGTTCAGTATTGCATTGAAGAATTACGGTATGATGTTAAAAACGGTTCTTTTCAGGAGTTCATGCATGTGTACACGGGGTCGATGCACTCACAAACTTTACATAAACGTCTTTCTATCTCCTAGCACGTCGTGATCTAGTTTCGGGAACGAAATGTAAACATCGTTAATATCGGAAGAAATAGGTTCTTACACTTGTCTCTATTGAAAACTCGTGTGAGAAATCCTGCGTCTTTTCACTCGTTCCGCTACGCTCCACTCGTGAAAAGACGGAATTTCTCACACTCGTGGAAGAAATCCCAGATCTTCAATATAGACTTGTGTAAGAACCTATTAATCTTTATAGAGGACCTGCCATAGATGCTTCCTACCATGTTTCGGTTCATCTGGCCAAGCGGTTTCAGAGGAGAAGATTTTTTTAAATCGGCCAATCAGAAACAAGAATTGCCTATGGCGGCCATGTTTGTTGATGGATCGGGACAAAATGAGCAATCTTTAGAGAGGACCTTCCATAGATGCTTCCTACCAAGTTTCACTTCATTTGGCTGAGCGGTTTCAGAGGAGAAGATTAAAATGTGAAAAGTTAACGGACGACGGACGACAAGTGATAGCAAAAGCTCACATTGCCTTTGGCAAGTTGAGCTAAAAACTTAGATATAAAATTTAGTGCGCACTACATGTTTATGGAATAACCTTCATCAGGTACGCTCAAAATCGAAAGATTGAAAAGTCAAATAATATAAAGTTTTAGGAGCAATAAAACCAAAGTGCCTCAACAGGATAGCCAAAATCGGCTAAGGAACCTTAGTTTTATTAATAATTACATTATTTAAGAACTGTAAATTTCAGAAATAAATATATCTAATAAATCATGTCAGTGATGTGGAAGTTATTACCTTCTAATTTCTGTTACTGGCTCTGTTTTAGAAAGGATACTGCTGTGTAGTGTTCCCCCAATAATAAAATAATATGTTGTACTGGGTGTATACACAATTTTGACGTTATACAGATTAATTATTATAGTTTTGGAGTCTTCTAGTTCGGCGCTACACCAGACAGACCTTCGATTACATATGATGTCATTTACGTACATCATTCCTATCTGTGGACTGTGTTTCCGTGAGATAGCAAATCATCCCCATGGACTTACGACGCAGATTCTCTATAACCCTTCATATGGGACATCTGCTAATTGTTCTGGTTGAATTCAAACCGTATACACAGCTCGGTCTGTAGGTGGGACAGAATGTCGTGTTTGGAGAATGGCACGGTCTTTGTATGTGTCAAAAAGCACCATGTAGTAGCTCATGGTGAGTCACACCTTGTTAGGAATCGTNAATTAACAAAAATAACAAATAAATAAATAGAGGGGGAGAGATGAAAAACATTACAAAAGATAGAGAGGGAGAATTGTTTATGTACAAAGTATATACACCACAACACCATTGGAGAAATACAAATATGACATGGTTGGGGGTCAACATTTTTCTGACACTATTAGGAGGGGGGGTCACATATGTTACACAAAAGTGGAAAGCGGGTCATTAAATTTTTTTCGGTTATTCAAAATAATTTGCCGGGCACCCTGGACATAAATAATGACCGGTCCCTAAAGAGGCTGTAGACGCTTACTCTGCCGGCACACTTGGTCTAACCCTGGTTTTTATGGGTCCGTGATGGTAATCTTTTGTGTACGTTTTTGGTTTTTGTGTAGTCTTTTTTTTCTCTGTCTTTGCTCGTCTGCTCGATTTTGCCGATTCCCTTGGACTTACGGCTTTGGATTCCTCCTGTGGAACGGAGGTTCAGTTTCTTACTTTTTTTTAAGACTGGTTATGTAATGTTGGAAAATTGCGTTACTGTGGAAAAACACAGGGTAGAAAAGAAATTCTGACGAGGCTGGGCACCAGCGGAATACTCTAACCAAACTACATCGGACCTTTGGACTATCGATATCGACCCTTCGGACTATCGGTCCTTCGGACTATCGGACCTTCGGACTATCGGACCTTCGGAGTATCGGCCCTTCGGACTATCGGACTATCGGACCAACGGGGTGTAACCGTATACACAGCTCGGTCTGTAGGTGGGACAGAATGTCGTGTTTGGAGAATGGCACGGTCTTTGTATGTGTCAAAAAGCACCATGTAGTAGCTCATGGTGAGTCACACCTTGTTAGGAATTGTCGCCCGACCCTATCCAATATACCATATTTTTCATTGGTAATTTAGTGTTCCCTGTGCCACCTTCATATATGCATGATATATTGTCCTAGTCATGAATAAATGAAAAACTGCTCGCTTGATGTATAACAACAATCAATCAATCAATCAATCGATGTTATTATTGTTGGTAGCTCTCGACATTTACTGTATAGTAGGATGTTGCTTAGCAACCAATATATACAAGTAAAAATGTTTTATAAGAAAAGTTTGAAGATATCAAGGATATCACCAGATGCTGTAAACAAACCTGATTTTACGAGGACAACAAAAAAGCAGAAATCGACAAAATCGGAAGTATTGAATATACGCCCCCCCTAAAATTGGAAAAAATATGATTTTTTTGCGTAAAATCGTGATTTTTCACACGAAAAACCCCAAAAATGTTCGCACCTCTCTCCGCTCGGCGCGATTATTTTAAGTGCTCCCCTCCCTAACTTGAAGTCCTGGATCAGCCCCTATATCCAACTAAATAGCG
>MJUT01026226.1:54259-72710 GCA_002080005.1 Gigantidas platifrons
ACATCTCATATCGTCATTTTCTAATCAATTTAACTTTTTGATCATAACTGGCTATTATTCAAATTTGTCTTAATTAAGCTTTCGAGTTGAAATTATGTAGATCTGAGTTAATTATATTTTATTGTGTTAATTAGAGTAATTCGTGTATGACTGAGTTGACATTACATTTGTATTTAGATCTGACTGATGTTCATGAGTTAATTATATTTTATTGTGTTAATTAGAGTAATTCGTGTATAACATATTAATATTAATATGAGTATCTTTTATAATTTTGCATAAATAGAGCAAAAATTTTAGGTTATGAGTCAGGTATTGTCAGATGTCGATAAAGAAGAATAGAAATAATAACATTTTACACTTATATGATGTTTTTATTTTATCAACTTTGATATGATACGAATTTCAATAGATATATAATTTTTTTATTCAATCTTAAATATTTTATTACAAATTATTAATTATTGGAAAATATATATTTACATATATAAATTAAGTAAATAAGGAGAAAAAAAAGAAGAAAATAAAAAATATAGTTCGTAATAAATGTTTTCAAAAACTAAGGTTTATGGAAAAACAATTAGGCAATCTGGCGCAATATCCATTTGGATAGCCGCCATCAAAAACCAAATAGTCAGTCAGTCGGTTATGAGTCGGTGTTTGGGTAGCGTATTCGATTACGTTTACACTGTAGGAATAGTTGGCGTACAAGGACTGTCGATCAGTCAGCCACTATGATGGACGGAAACACTGATGCAAAATTTGGGTTATTTTGTTTATCTTTGGCATTTTAGTTTATTTGAATCTTTATTTAATTTTTGAGTTACTTTTTAAAATTTGGAATTAACTATACTTTTAGTAATTGAACTTTGTAAACTTTATCATTTTTATTTGGAACTTGCTTTGAAATTGTTGTTATAATTTGAATATATTTTGTTTTGTAAAATAAATTGTTAAAAACTTGCTTGCGTTTTAGCTATGTCTATTATGGTAATTTAAGTCTAGCGATAGACTGACCCCTTGTCCCGACATTTTGTGCACACGGCTAGTTCCCCTCTTTGCAACGTGCACAGGGCTTCGGTGACAGATACTTCCAACTGCAAAGAAATTGGCATTATCAAAACAAAAACCACTCATTAACGTAACGTTCCTAGGACAAGCTCTGTGTTCGATTCGTCGCGCCCACGAATGAATCGACACTTAGCTGAGGAAGGGGGGGGGAGGTCGGGGGTGATGCGGGTTGCACACAGCAATAGGACAACATCTAACCTCCGGTGAGAATTTAGTTTCAATTACACCATATTAAAGGTTGGTTAAACGGTTAGGCCAACATGAGGTATAAACCAGTTCGACATTTGTTCCTACGTCTGGTTTAACTTACCGTTCGTCCTCTGATGATTTCGGTACACACGATAAGATTTGTATCATAAGACTTGCATTATAAGATTTTTGTATTATAAAACTCTCTTGTACACGTACTAAGATCAATCTTATCAGATTATAAACAAGTGATCAAAAACCTCGTATTTTTCCTGCCAAATGGTGTCAACAATGGAAAATGAAGTAATTGTAACTGTGTCCATTATTTTACTATGAACCCCTATGAAATCATTGAAAAAGAGGAACTGCTGGACAAGACCTTGGATAAAACAAAGAACTGTTTTTGGAGCACATCATGCCTTACTAGAAGAGCTGAGAAGAGAAGATCCAAATAGCTATAAAAAAAATGTGTTTAGCATCTTTTTTGTTGTAACCCCCCCCCCCCCGATATATTCTTAAGTCTTCTTCTTCTTCCAATGCAACAACAAGCTCAATCTAATTAAAATTCTATCTTTAATTGCTCCCGGTTCTGTTATGTCGCGCATAAAGTTATGTGCGACATAATCGGGAACAATCAAAGATCAAATTTTAATTAGATTGCAACAAAGTTTTCCACGTCAATATTTGAGAAGTTGGCCATGTTTTGCAAGAACCATGTGCTTTAAGTTACATGTGTATTTATTATGGTACTGATGCAGATGTGTAGCCCCCAAATGGATAATTTTGATTGGATAAAAATGAAAGGTCAGCTAAGACTTGTATTAAGGATAGAACATTGCTCTATCCTTAATACAGTCTCATAAGATTTTAAAAATCTTATAATACACTGTATTTAAACTGTACACATGATACGATTTTGTATTATAATACAAGTCTTATGATACAAATCTTATCGTGTGTACAGGCCTTACGTGGTTAAGGTGTTTAAGACCACTATCAACAATATGTCAGTTATAGCGTAGCGGTCAGTTTTATTGGTGGAGGAAACCGGATCACTCGGGAAAAAACCACCGACCTCCTGCAAGCAACTGACAAACATTATCACATACAGTTGTATCGAGTACACCTCACGATGAGCGGGATGCGAACTCACAACGTTAGTGCTGATAGACAGGTTAGAACTCGACACTTCTCATAATTATATTCTTGTATTTGCTTCGTTTTTCTTTCATTTTTATTATTATTTTTTGCTTTGGTTTTTTTTTCATGACATTTTAGCCCGACACTGCCAAACAAATAGGGACCACATCAGTGCATCGGGGGTGTAATGGTGAGCGTGCTTGCCTCGATTGTGGAAGATCCTGAATTCGACAAACCAAAGACTATAAAATGCGCATTTGTTGTTTTTTCCTCTAAGCATACATACATCATTAAGCAGCAAGAGCAAATACTGGATTCAGGATAATATTTCCGATTGGAGCGACATGTCTACCCATGGACCGTTGCTTCAGTGAGCTACCACTGTAAATTCCGACCAAGCGTGTTGGTCTATTACAAAGCTGAGAATAAGTTAAACAACAACCAGTCACTCGGTCTACTGTAAATATCTTGTTTGTCATCTCTTTTGTCTGTGTCTCATTAAGATTGTTATTATTTTTTTTTCTAACGTTAGTTGTATTTATAAATTTTAGAATTGAATATACGTATGCCCTAAATTGTACATTTTTCACGTGATTAGGACGCCATTTGGCACCTCCAAATAAAAGAGTTAATATATCTGGAAAACGGCATCTAGTTGGATTTATATCCATATGTGCAGTCAGTGATCATCATCACTAAAATTGTGCATTTAAAACAATCTTATGAGATAAAGTTGGTCAGGTTTGTTGTTTTCTCGGGAATCACCGGTTCCATCCACTATTAAAGCTGACCGTCATTATACAACTGAAATATTGTTAAAGTACCGCTAAATGGCAATAACAATATAACTTTAAATACCTTTCTTGTGGTTGATCAGCTTTCTGCTTCTTTTCCACCATTTCTTTATTGAATTTCCTATGCACGTAACACGTGCATTTACTGTGAGGATTTGCAATACCTTTGGAAGCCATGCGTCTAATAAAGTTGGATTTTGATTAGTTTTCCTGTACGACTGAAACAATATGAAGTGTAGCTGAACAAATGTCATCGATGAGATTCATATATAAGTTATATCCCTAAACAGAGATCACAAAAAAATTTAAAAAAATATTACTGATTAGCAAATATTTATTATCTCAACGTCAAGTGTGTAAGTATTGTACCTACATACAGACAAAAAACACAATTTTACCCCACCTCATTTTTGTGGCTGCTCCAATCCAGGACTTGGATTTCATACGTGTAACGTTATATGTCGTGGTCTTTTATATGTCCAATGGTGTGTGCTGAGAGATGATTGTTCGTTTTTGTTGATGTTGGTGCATTGTTGATCGACTGTTTAATCTTTCTTTTCATGATTACAAACGTAAACATGTCCTGTCCTATGGGGTAAATGTTATATGTCGCACACAAACTTTAGAATGGTTATGTATCCGCGAAAAAATATGTTCAATTTCTATACACTGATTTATGTTTGTTTGTTTGATGGTGTTTAACGTCACTTTCAACAATATTTCAGTTATATCGTGGCGGTCAGCTTTATTGGTGGAGGAACCGGATGACCCGGTGAAAACCACCGACCTATCGCAAGTCACTGACAAACTTTATCACATAATGTTGTACACCTTGCCCTGATCGAAAGTTGAACTCACAACAGCAATGATGACAGGCACCAATTACATACTACCATGCGACCATGGCCACGACGGCCCCTATCTATGCACTGACGTTCCTTCTGAGTCTAGTTAATGGTGATCCTTTGATAATTTTTCCCATCGGATTTTATTTTTTGGGAAATATTAATATACCTTCAGATATAATTATATAGTTATACCTTAAGATCGAAAGCTATGAACTAATAATAGATAAACAAAAATGCAATAGGATTAGGGTTAGGGTTATGGTGTTTAACGCCACTTTCAACCATATTTAAGTTATGTCCTAGAGGTCAGTTTTAATGGTGGAGGAAACCGGAGTATCCGAGAAAACTACCGACCTGTTGTTGCAAGACACTAACACACTTTATCACATAATGTTGTATCATCGAATATACCTCGCCATGAACGGGGTTCGAACTCACAACATTCGTGGTGATAGGTACTTATTGCATAGGTAGTTGTAAATCCAACTACCATACGATCACGACACGACAGATTCGAACTCACAACGTTTGTGGTGATAGGCACCGATTGCATAGGTAGTTATAAATCCAACTACCATACGATCACGACCACGACAGATTCGAACTCACAACGTTTGTGGTGATAGGCACTGATTGCATAGGTAGTTATAAATCCAACTACCATACGATCACGACCACGACGGATTCAAACTCACAACGTTTGTGGTGATAGACACTGATGGCATAGGTAGTTGTAAATCCAACTACTGTATGATCACAACCACTACAGCCCCTTAAAAATGGGATAAAAGTAGAGTTAATTCTAACAAAAATAACAACGAATCATGTCATTTGAAACGTTCGTCTTTACTCTGCGTTACACTATTTCAAATGTTTAAGAAATAATTCATGGAAGCCATTTGTATATATTGTTTTTACCACGGGTAGGCCCTTTATGTCACGAAGTTTTACCCCGAGCGTTAGCGAGATTGCTGAGTTTAAAATTCTATGCATAAAATAACCGATAGTGAAATTTAATGAAGCATGTGTTTGTTGTGAAAAGGCAAAATAGATGGTTTCCCATACATACTTGTTCATAATTAAATATTAATAATCAAATTTGATGGTATTTTCTAATAACCAAACAGATTCCAAATGAAAACAAAATAATCGTCGCCTTTTTTTTTTGTCTTTGTTACTAAAGTAATGTATTTATTATTTAATTTCACTTATTAAATGATTATTTAATGTGAACAATTCAATACTTTTAGGAGTGGCAAAATTATTATTTGCAATAATACTAAGTCAAGCACATATATTAACATACGTTTTTCAAAGCTATTTAACGTCATGATATGGCTTTTAATCGAATGATTTCGATCTGTGTGATGAAAGTAAAACAAAATACAAATTCATTTCTTTGTGTTAATTTAATTTTCAAAGACGTAATTATAAGTAATTATACATAAGTCAAATAAAGTTTTTATGACTGTATGGTCAAAATACCAATTAATCAGGTATTGGCTCAAACCGTCTAGTGTCATAATCATACCTGTTAACCTCAGAGATTGTGTATGTGGGAGATCTCCCACATTCCAACTATTTAATGTGGGAGATTTTGCGTGACGAACTTTTTCACACTAAAATTTTTAGATTAAAGCAAACAAAATTTACTGTACAACTTTTATTGTTGTTGCTGAGCAACATTACTTCAAACCACTTTGGTAGGACAATACAGCTTGTTTTGCTGATCTTAGAACAGAGTCACTTGGTTCGTACTCATAACACAAGTTTTGATTTTGCTTTGCACATAATAAAGAACAAAGTGTGTCATTGTTCAACTCAGATCTCATATCTGTCTGGATTTTTTTTAACATAGAAAAAATTCTCTCTGTGTCTGCATTTTTAAGATTGGTTGATTTCCTTGTTGAAGCAACTGTTTTTTTTGTGTGAATCTCCATCAGCATGTCTTTTAATATCATATACACCACCATGGCTGACACTAAAATTTGTAGAACAAAGTTGGCAAAATGCCATATCATTCCCTAAAGAAGTAGGCTGCACCCAATCGTATAATTTTGTCCAGTCCCCCAAGAATTTGCAATAATGTTTCTTTTTCTTTGAAGAAGGGGTGCTAGGTCCTGAATTCCAACGTCTCCTTGATTGTGACATAGTTGAAATGTATTTATTTTTTTAAGTTTTTTTTCGTATTTAAGTAAGTAATTGAACGATACTCGCCTTCAAATTTTCTTTTTTCACAACTTTGATTCGTGTAGTTATCCATTCGATATTGTAAACAACTTACATTATCGGCGTTTCTAGTAAAAACCGAGAGAATTCCGAGTAACAATCGGCTGATTCACGCAAATGTTTTAATGACCCAGCTGATAAAAACAACGAAAATGGCGTCCTAATTTTCGATTTTAATCAAATTTATGGTCGCGGGAGATAATGTGGGAGAAGTATTTCAAAGCGGGAGTTTTTAGTCTCCCGCGCGGGAGGCACATTCTTTGCGGGAGGCCGAGCTCAAAAGCGGGAGTCTCCCGCGAAATGCGGGAGGGTTAACAGGTATGCATAATTTCATATAGGTATAACGATCAACACCTATACATTGAGACTCTTTGAAGGAAATTCTTTTTTCAAATATCATTTATTTTTACTAATAAAATTAAAGGCAAATGTTACTGTATTTAAAAAAAATTACACGAGTTTCCGTTTTGAAAGTATATGAATACAGCATATTTTAAACTCTAAATGAAAATATAAATACATTACAAAATAATTTAAAAACATTATAAAAATAATAGACTTTTTAGATGTGCTTGCTATTGCTCAGACCCTTGATCAATTTACAAAACTGCCAAAACACACATACACCAGACCAGGAGCAGCTGATGTCACTTCTTTGTTGTATTCCAATTGAAACTTTGATTTTGTCGTTGTTATTGTTCAAATGTGCCTGGTTTTTAAGAAAGGCCTCAGCAGATCACTACACAACTGAAGAGATCACTTGACATAGACAGAGCCTTAAAAGCGTAACTTTAGTTCAGAGCTCACTAGAAGATTGCAGAGCAAATGTTAAACAATTCAACCGCTAGTGTTTTGAGAGGGGTGTTAATATTAAGACGTAGAGGTTAAAAAACAAAGAATATTCGGGAGACAAATAATGAGAGATAATGTTTAAGCAGAGGGTCCGGAAGACTACATTAGGAAGTCAATAACTGTACCTTTTCTCGACTATACGCTAAATAAAATGAAAACAAGGCTTACCGACCTACACACCAGAACCGCTTTGGGGATACAGTTGGTCCCATTTATTCAGGGGCGGATCCAGGATTTCAAGTTAGGGGGCGCACTTAAAATATTGCTCCATAGCTGAGGACTATACAATGCATTCTGCATGTCGATTCATTTACAGATCCACCTTGATCCAGGAATACATTATATTACAATAAAAAGAAACACAAACATCACTGGTACCTTCTCTGTTGATACCATTACTGTTGATATTCCTGATAAATATCTGACAGCTGACTTTTTACAGTGTTCAATACGTTGTTCAGAACACATAGAAATCCCTAAATATTACACAAACGAAGTAGAAACATTTGTTAAAGGAAAGATTAAAAACTACAGTTATCAAACAAAATGCGCAGAAGTTGACAATATCAACATACACGATATTGGTCGGTGAAACAAATCAAGCATTTCGACGACTACATGCGCCGATCCGTCATATTGATATTTACACCGAAACATTAAGGTTTGGTATTACATGTACATATTATGACGGTAATACAGTATCATTAACTGTGAATTCGGGTGTGCTTGATACATCATTCACTTTAAATAATATTCAGTTGCATAAACAACCTAGACTTCCAATACTTACTTTTAGATCAATGTAAAATATGTCTCAGAGGGAAACTCGAACTGTGATCACATTATTATTGACGGCCAATATGACTTCAATATAATCTCAAACTGGTCAGCAATTTCAGGAAATTCTTTCTTCTTTTATAGGAAATGTATTTCAAAACACAAAACACAATACACAAAGTCCCGATTATTTGGTTAAAATTTTTGAATAAAACACATTTATTACATTTGTTTCACTAACAGATCCGACATAAATTGACTGTGAAACAAAGTAGATTAAATATTGAACCACTATCCATAGAACCGCATCGGTGGTGCAATTGTTAGTGTGCATGACTACTGCAAGCTAAGGTTGCACTTTTTAAAGGATATTGTGTAATTGATCAGCAAATGATATGCTGCAATATAAAATAAATAAATGATATGTTTAAACTTGGCGCATTATGGGGTCTAAACAATAGATAACTTTCAATGGTCTATTATGAACGGTTATGGAAATACAGGCTCATACATACCCAAAATATGCCAAAAAATGCTTGTTACGAGCGGCCACTTCAGATTTTCCCCATTTTTAAAGGTGTAATACATTTTTCTCTCAGGAATAACAAAGTTAAAGTCAGCTTCAGTTTATAGAGAATTTTCTCTAGTTTCTGTTGGTATATAGCATGTAGCACTTCAATATAATATCATTATCAGAGAAGATGTTAACCGAAATATGATGGTATGTAATCGTTTTTAACAAAATAGTCATTCACAAGATTAACAAGGAATTTTATGGAGTCATCTTCTTATTTATCTACATTATATACAGTTAATCTTTTGTTGAGAGTGTGAGGAAAAATTATGACAAAAGAGAATGGAGAGAATTCTGATCATTTTTTTAATTCAAGTCTTCAAAGTTTGAAAAGACATTTTCCGAAACCCATGCTGTCCCATACGTAAGCCATATTTCCATGAAAAGTACATACTTGAAATATAAGATCTTACTTGTTACTTGAATGGTATCAAGGTACCTAAGTATAAATAACTTTGGTTTTGACTATCACCAATTAATGTAGACAAGACAAGACATTAAAGTCAATCTGAAACGTCCCATACGTAATACTTTTTTTTGTCCCATACGTAAGGTAGAAAATTTTCTCTTAAATTCCTTTACTGACTTGCATTCTTTGCATCATTACATCTCTAATACACTGATGACTACATAAACATAGGTTTAACTCCTTATATTCATCCAAAAAGTTGTTGATAGAGATTTAAGAGTGTTTGCTCTTTTTTCCCAAACTTAACAAAATATTCCCATTTTGTCAAGAATAAGCTAAATAAACAGTCACATTTGTAAAAAAGTAGAAAACTAATAAATAAGAATACATTTCATTACTTTCTAAATTAAATGTAAGTGAAATCCACAACAAAATAAATATTGCAAACTTTTGTCCCATAAGTAAGATGTTGGGATTACACTATATAGTCCTATATGTGACAAAAAATATCAAGTTTTTCTTGTAAGAATGTGTCAAATGCTACAATTTTAATTTTGAATACTATACAATGTGTTGACTACTTAGTGAAATCAGCTTAGTCAGTCTAAAATTTGTTAATTCTTTGCAAGAAACAAGAATTGACATTTGTATTTGCTTATTTTTTGGAAAAAGAATAGCTGTCTGGTGATCCAATGCTGATTGTTTCATATAAAATTAACTTAAAGGGTCTAATATACTTTTTCTACCACCTAACTACTCTGAAACACTTGGAAAATTTAAATACGATGTTTCTGAATTATTGAATTTTACTTCTGTATATGGGCTATAAAATCTTACGTATGGAACAAAATTGTAAAAAGTATTATTTTATACTTGTAAACATGAGTCAAATTTTAATTCTGAACACTATACAAAATGTAGACTTCATAATGTAATCAGCTTATTCAGTAAAAATGTGTTTATTTTTTGCAAGAAACAGGAGTTAAAATATATGTGTTGTTTCTTTTAAGGCAAAAAATGATGTCTTTGGTGATTCTTTCTCGTGGTTTTTATATCAAATTTATGTAAAAGGTTTAGTTTACAATTTTCATTACCTTATTTCTTTGAAACAATTGGAAGATTTTAATATAGAATGTTATTGTTTCATTTAATTTTACTAAACATGGTCAATTAAATCATACCTATGGGACAAGAATATGGAAAATCAAAAATTTTAAAAATAATCTATTGTGAATTTTATGTATCAGATATCTTAATAATTTTTTTCATTGGTTAAAAGAATAGTAAAATTTCATAATCACTATGTTAAATGAAGAATAGTTTAGCTTTTGTGATTTTTAAAGAGAAAAAATCAACAATTTTTTCAATTATTTTGAGGCAGCTTGAAAAATGGGAAAATTATAAAAAGATATATTACCAGAAAGCCCTGGTTGTTCTATAGTGTTGAAAGCAAGCTAGTTCTGATTTGAAAATATGATAAAACAATTGATAAAGTCTTTAGAGGAAAAAAAAATAATAATCATAAGTGATTGTCCCATACGTACAGATTTTTTGACAGCATTATCTTTAAATATATTTTTTCAATCAAAATGATGGAAATTATCCCTGATCAGTTGGAATCTTGTAGGTATGATGTTTGTGTTCAAAAACAATTAAGATTTGGAATGATTAAAGGTGTT
The DNA here is from genome assembly GCA_002080005.1 of Gigantidas platifrons. Classification (NCBI taxonomy): domain Eukaryota; kingdom Metazoa; phylum Mollusca; class Bivalvia; order Mytilida; family Modiolidae; genus Gigantidas; species Gigantidas platifrons. The sequence goes on from MJUT01026226.1 coordinate 64,822, forward strand.
TCATTTTTCACCCTAAGTGGCCACTAAAAGTGCAACCTTAGCTTGCAGTAGTCCGCATGCTTTGACTGTAGATCGTGAGTTTGTGCCCCGGTCCAAGAACTATAAAATTGTCATTTGCTGCTTCTCCGCTAAGCATGCAGTATTATTAGGGAGAAAGAGTAAATACGTTTTGACTCGAATCAGGATAATATGTCTGAGTGGGGGTGACATGTCGGTGACGGCCCGATAGTCCGAAGGTCCGATAGTCCGAAAATGTCCCCTTTTCAGTAATCTATTGCACATTTCTTTATAAATGTTTGTATTATAACTTTTCACTGATGACATTTACTAATAATTAAATGATTTGTTGGTATAAGTACATGTGCATTCACATTTACGCGATCTTGCATAAAAAAAAACAATAAGTGGCTGGTATAGACGATGCGTGAAGGAAAATGGGAAATTTCGATCCAACTCTGTCCTGTGAGTGTCAAGGTACCGATATGTCCAGGTGTCGATTTGGCCTGTACCAGATAGATCAGACGTGAGAAATTTGCAATTCACAACTAGCTATATAATACTTGTCTCTGCATGATATTATGCATTAGTTTTTTCACCATTTCTAATATTAGCAGTTCCAGGCATCTCAATAGACCCTTTCACGTTAACTGCAGAGCTTCACGATTTTGGAGGGAACTGAGTGGAAATGCGCCGCTTTCCGCAAATTGACATCAGTTAACAATGAAAGTGACATTGTGAGGCCTTCATTTACTTTAGAGGACCCACCCATATTTGGTATTTCCAAAGCTAACCCTACCCCTAGCCTAACACTAACCCGAGGACACAGCCTACGGCACTAGATGGCACGTTGACACAGTCTACAGCACTAGCTATGTATATATACATTTGTATATAGATGGCACATTGATACAGCCTACGACGCTAGGTGCAAATATTTCAGTTACCCTATAGGTTGTGGGTCCCCTAAAGTAAATTAAGGCCCATTGTGACGTTACAATTTTTTCGGGAAATTGCACGTTACCACTCAATTCCCGCCAAAAAACACTGTCCCGCAGTTACCATGAAAGGGTCTATTGTTTTTGTGATTCTTATTCAATATGCCAAAAGGGCCAAACAGGACTCGTTATTTTTCCTGTTTCTCAGAAGTAAAGCCCACCCAAATAAATTTCTTCTCTTCTGACAACAAATAGACAATGACCATGAATTGTATAATTCATACGCAGTTAAGTATTTGCTTTCAGAATTTCGTACTGCATCTCATGCCGGTATACTTCACTTTAGGGCTCATTTATACTTCGTCGCGCGACCGTTGCATCATGATTTCGCGATTTTTGTCCTCTATTGTTAATTGGGAATCTTTAGAATTTGGACATAAAAATTTATTGATTAGTGGATGGCGATTGTCGCGCGACATACAGCGACGAAGCATAAATGAGCCCTTATGATACTATAAAAATGATCTCCATGTACATATATAAATGTATTATGAAATAAAAGAATGTGTCCATGGGACAGATATGCCCCGTCATATTAACTCGTTCGGCAATCTTGAAGTAGGTAGGCGACAGCTTTAATAATAGCTTACACGTTACAACTCATCATTACCAAGCTCTATACCAAGTATAGAACCATACATTCGTTTCAAAAGAATACGAGAAATCTTTTACGAAAATTTGTGCGTTTTTTAGACAAAATTTCGCAGCAAAGTTGGTCGATAAATAGGAAGTAGGTGTGTGACAGCTTCCAAGATAGCGTACACATTACAACTCATCATGACAAAGCTCTTTTCAATGTATCAAATCATTCCCTCAAGTAGAAGCCGAGGATTTAGTATTCAGACGTACGGACGGACCTCGGTAAAACTTAACGCCTATTAGAGAGAACAAAAAAATATGAGAAAGATGTCAAGGAGACAGCGAAACTTCCACTATTAAACGGAGAAAATTTGAGGACCCAACAAAACATTCAACTGGTAGGGTGAAAATCCAGTATATTATTCGTTCTCGTTTATCATTTTTCTGATTAAGAAGTAATGATACAGGTAGAAGATCATCTGCCTATTTAATGATCAAATTTAATACCTATATTATATATATACATAAATAGGTTCCATACAAGCACAAACGACGTTCTGTGCAATGATATCATAATTTAGGCACGGTCCATTTGAAATTTGGAACCTGGAAAAGGGGGGGGGGNGGGGGTCATGATTTTATTAATTTTCAAATTGAAAAAAAAAATTAACAAAAATAACAAATAAATAAATAGAGGGGGAGAGATGACAAACATGACAAAGGATAGAGAGGGAGGATTGTTTATGTACAAAGTATACACCACAACACCATTGGAGAAATACAAATATGACATGGTTGAGGGGATCAACATTTGTCTGACACTATTAGGAGGGGCGTCACATATGTTACACAAAAGTGGAAAGGAGGTCATTTAATTTTTTTCGGTCATTCAAAATAATTTGCCGTCCCCCCTGGAGATAAATAATGACCGGTCCCTAAAGAGGCTGTAGACGCTTACTCTGCCGGCACACCTAGTCTAACCCTGGTTTTTATGGGTCCGTGATAGTCATCTTTTGTGTACGTTTTTGGTTTTTGTGTAGTCTTTTTTTCTCTGTCTTTGCTCGTCTGCTCGATTTTGCCGATTCCCTTTAGACTTACGGCTTTGGATTCCTCCTGTGGAACGGAGGTTCGGTTTCTTACTTTTTTTTAAATGGTTAGGTAATGTTGGCAAATTGCGTTAGTACTGTGGAAAAACACAGGGTAGAAAAGAAATTCTGACGAGGCTGGGCACCAGCGGAATACTATAACCAAACTACATCGGACATTTGGATTATCGATATCGACCCTTCGGACTATCGGACCTTCGGACTATCGGCCCTTCGGACTATCGGACCTTCGGACTATTGGCCCTTCGGAATATCGGACCTTCGGACCAACATGTCTACCCGCGGACTATTGATTTAGTCAGCTAGTATTATAAAATCCACCTCAGTGTCTTGATTTAGTACGAATCGGACACGATCATCATAATTTCATCGAATGTACCCTGTTCTCGCCATGATATAGTTCAAAAATTTCTCATTTCCTGTTAAACCAATCTGAGAGACAAGACAGTTGACACTACATTGTTCTTGACTATAATGTCTGGATTGACGGAAAAGTGATTCATATTGTTGTTCTTGATTATAATGTGATTGTCTGAAATACATGACACAAAATTTAACCATGAATGATATTTGGCGACATATTTTCTGAAACTGTGAAAGTAAGATTCCTCAATAATAGATGTAATTATATTGACTAATCTTATATTTCTAGCTTCTGAACTCGGAGTTCCCACATTAAATATAATATGATAATTTTTACATGCTCGCGACATCAAAGAAGTGTCTAATATTGTTACAAAGCAAAAAGATTTGAATTTTGACAGAAGAAAAACTTTACGGAAATGAACATTAACTTCTAATTTTCGAATCATTGACGGACACATTGAATTTCCGTACTGTATGCTATTATTTGACAAATCTAATAAACAATCCATCACCGTCTTGAAACTGCAGTCACGTGATCAAAATCTAATTTAAATATGATGAATATTTATGAGGAAAGTACCATCAATTTCTGGATATGTATTTATGTCTTCTTTTACCACAAATATTAATTTTTGAATCTCTTATAAAAATGTATTCACCTTCCAAATATTTCTTTAAATCCGTTGATTCTACTAATGTACGTAACATAATGGTACAACTATAAACAGCGTCTGTATCAGATATAATTTTAAATGCACGTCTGAGGTAAGAAAACGAGGAGAATTGGAACAATGGATTAAATTTGGGAGATTTTGTTGTTACATACAACATTAAATCATGTAGACAATCCTGCCGTCTTGATATGTCATTTAATCGATGGTAATAAATAAACATTAAATAATACAGTAATACCCAAGGAGGACACATGATGTTTCTATTACCTGGACTGAGCTGTAATAAATCGTCAGTAAAGACTGATCTTATTCGTCTGTAAATAATGTTATTACATAATGATTTTTTACTCTTTATTTCATTGGTTTAGAATTTATCACCTAACATTCCATCATTCTTTGAATTGTTTGATTAAAATCCATATTGACTCTCTTTCACTTTCACTTTCCATTGCATTATGTATGACGTCATAATGAAGTGATTAATTTCATATTGACTTGGTTTCACTTTCACTTTTCATTTTAATGTAATAAAACAATTACAGTCTTTTGTATCGTTCAATACGAGTTTTTATGGACCTTAGAAATCAATATTCACCTCAGCCTAAAGGCTTCGGTGAATATCGTTTTTAAGGTCCATAAAAACTCGTATTGACCTCAACAAAAGACTATAATTGTATAATATCACCTTCGCCGTTGTTAATTTGATTTTCTGGAACATATTTAAAAACCCATACTCTCTGTTGGTTTTACTGACCATATCCCTAATAGAGATATATATACTGGGAAATAGTAATTGCAAATATGCTCGTTTTTTGGCAAATATAACTGGTAAAATGCTAATAATTAAACATTACCAGTTATATTGGCGTTTACCAGTTAAATTAGACAATTCCTATTTATATTTGTTAATTGTCTTGTTATATTTGGATTTTTCCTTTTATATTTACATTGTCGATTTAGATTTTCATTTTCCTGTAAAATTTTCATTCTCCTGTTAAATTTGGATTCTCCTGCTAAATTTGCATTTGCTCTATTAAATTTGCACATTTTTTTATATTAGCTAAATCTTTTTATATTTGCGTTTTTCCTTTTAAATTCGTCTTTGTCATGTTATTTTTGCATTGTCGATTTAAATTCTCATCCTCTTGTTAAATTATCATTCTCCTTTTAAATTAGCATTCTCCTGTTATTTTTGCATTTTACCAGTTAAATCCCACGGTCATATAAGCCACCCGCTGAGTAGTGAGATTACGTAATACTGTAGTCGTCACTAGCTCATTGAATATGATGATCTATAGTATTATATTATCGTGTATCTATATGTATTTATTTATTTATTTATTATTATTATTATTTATATTACACTAGTCTGGCCCTTAAAAAATTTAGTGTATTTAATACACAATAATCCATCAATTGTTGCGTATTTGAGGACAAGGTATTTGATTTTCAGGTCGTATTTTAACTTAATGCATGTTTATTAAGAAATGTGACTTTAAATGTATTAAAATATTCGCAAAGTGTGATACACGTGCAGAATACTGTTGTCACTTCACTATTACTTGCTTTTTTTTTATTATCATGTGAGAAATACATTAACCTTGTATGACCTATATGCTGAGACTATTTACTAAAAAAAGAATTAAGTATATTAAACTATTGGTCTCTATTAAGCTATTTATGTCTTGTTTTATAGCACAGGATTGCGTATGCACATAGTCAAAGTTACTGTGCTTTAAAAGTTCTGATTATTGTAAAGGAGGAACATTAATGAACAATAAATATTTTTGTGTATGATATATCCCTATGTAAACGTCGTAACACACCCTTGTCCCATTCAACAGAAATATGCAGTTTAAATGTAAACACTATTTTGTCTGTTAATTAGATTGATCAATAAATACAGGAAATTATTTTTAAAACATGTTTATATAATTCCCTGATAAATATAAGAACAAATTATATTAGTATTATATTATTGTTTATTTATTTGTACCATTCAGGGGCCGTGTTCTCGAAAGTATCCTAAGATTTGTCCTAAGACATGTCTAAGGACAATTTTTAGGATGGTCTTAGGATCATCTTAGGACATGTCCTAAGAGTGATCTCGAAGCTATCTTAAGACTATCCTAACTTAGGACGTCTTAACTATGTCCTAAGTGTCAACGCAATAATTAGGAAAATAGAAATATTGTGTACAACAACATCTCCAATATTAAAATATAGCAAACACTTAATAAAAATACTCATAATAAAATATAAGATGTAAATAAAGTGTGTTTTTTTCAGTTTCATCTACTTTTTACGCTGCATCCCATGAGTCTGATTCTTGTTTTCTTTAATTTGCAGTTATCTATATATATGTAATTCTGAAAGGAATATTGACATAATGAGGTATCCATATAGGACGGGCCCTTGGTGACTTTTGTATCTGATCAACTACACTTAATTGTACTTGATTTCTTGCATTAGTCACGAGGTGGATTATTAACTCACTATGAATTTTCTTTTATACCTCTCCTTTATCACATGTTCATGTGTATAAATTCACGAGATAATTACTTGTACAAGAACCTGTTGCCACCTCTAGTGCATAATCAATGACAGTGATGAAATCACAGATGAAATAATTTTCTTCTGTACCTCTCTTTTGTGTGAATTTTATTTTATTTATGTTATGGTAGTTTAATATTAATATTATATATTGTTACAATCATTGTAGTGACTATGCCCTGTATGGGTCCTTGATTGGAATAAAGGATATCTTATCTTATCTTATCTTATACGATATACAACTAATGTATAGCACGCTTTTATAGTGAAGTACAGTCATTACCGTTATTTTTTGTGTGATTACTTTCGAGTGAACTGATTTCAAACTTTCAATGAATTAATGATTTAAGATGAACAAAAGATATCTCGTGCGCCGTTTAAATTATAATAGAAAAATCATTGATAGTTCACTTATTTAGATTTAAAAACAGCATAAAGGTGTATACCAATCATATTCTACAAACTAAAGTTCGTTTTTGGTACAAAATATCAAATTATATTATAATTTCGGGGCTAGGACCATCTTAAGACACCTCCGTAGATGTCCTAAAGTTAAGAAAAATTTTGCGACATGTCCCAAGTTATAGGACATGATCGAGAACACGAATTAGGACTAAGATTTGTCCTAAGATGGTCTTTGGACATGTCTTAGTCCTAAGACACTTTCGAGAACACGGCCCCTGGATGATAATAATTTTAGAGTATTCTATTCAATACACAATAATCCATCAATCCTTGTGTATTTGCCGGTTTTCATGAATTAAATGATGAGATGAATGTGTACTGCATGACCAGTACAAAACATGGTAGCACACATATAAATAGCTTAGCTGTATCTTTTTTTATCTTACAGACATTTCAAGAAAAGGTATATATAAAATCGTTTGTTTTGTGTTATTTATTTTTTTTTTACTATCCATAAGTTACTTTTATATATTTTCTGCAAAGTTTTTTTCATTTATTTTTTAATTAAACTTAACTATAATTGCTGTATTACTTTTATTAACAACTGTTTTCACTAACAAAACTATTTCTTTTATAAGTTAATTGTTAAGTTGTTTTCATTGTTCCTGTTGTCATGAAATGTTTCCAAATAATGAATTTTCAATAGTTGAATTTGACTGCTACTTACGCGAGAGAACTGTCCCAATACTGCCACCTTTCGTAAAAAAATCAAATGTCAGTTAGTAAGATTTTATTTCCTTATTTAGTCTCGATTTTTGTCCAGAACAATAAAATCCAAAAACGAGATCGAATATGAAAATAAATTCTGAAAAGTTTAATTTAATTCCTACTTGCACTAGAAGTGTGAAGATGCTGTTGCTGCAGCCCATTTAGACATCCAGCCGTATCAGTTCGAGCCATTATATAATATACCCCCGTACCCAATTCGTCACTTGAATTTAAAAAAAAAAAAAAATCGTAGAAAAATGTTTGTAACAATCCATTCTTCTTTTTCATTTGCTGATTAAAGCTACAATGACAATTTTATTATATTTTACAAGCCAATCAACGGATTATAGAATTTGTGGTTTGATTGCATAATCTTTTATCTCACGGACACCTGGTTTGATTTACCTGGTAATGATAATGATCCCGACAAAGAATTCAATCAA
>MJUT01026227.1:11660-29251 GCA_002080005.1 Gigantidas platifrons
TATCTACGTTTTTATTCCAGAAACCCGTCGTGCGACCTAAATTAGATATCTACGTTTTTATTCCAGAAACCGTCGTGCGACCTAAATTTGATATCTACGTTTTTATTCCAGAAACCCGTCGTGCGACCTAAATTTGATATCTACGTTTTATTACAATACTTTTTCTAATTATAGCTTAAGTATGTGTAGAAACCAGTTGATGTATCAATTCATAAGGTTAGCGAGGTACCGATTTTTAAAATCATTAATATGGTTTGAAATATGGAAGGATTTCCTTGTAATTGCGTCACATTGCTGCTATTTGTTTCTTACCAAATATTTCTTCTTAATTCTTCTTCTTAAGGTACACAGCAATGCTTCATTTCAGATGAAGATTGTTTACTGTCTTGCGTTTGCATGGCCATTATACTGGTAATAAAAGACCATTTGTTAACATGTGATTAAAATTACGTAACTAGATTAACATGACGGATGCCACTTGTGGAGCAGGAACTACTCTGAGTTCACCCCCGTTTTTTAGTGGAGTTCGTTTTACTCGATCTAGGTTATTTGATGTTGCTGAAAACAGCCAGGCTTAGCTGTTCCCTGAATGCTTCATTTCTTGTGGGTGAAACAATGCATGCTGGAATTAAGTTCCGTTGCGTTATTGTAAACGAGAAAGAAGGAATATGTGCAGGTGTCTTTATACCGTGCGCTGATGTGTGTCAGAATGAATAGTTATGGTTTTACGAGTTCTCAAGTTAGGTGTTTGAGTTCGAATCCCGCTCATGATGAGGTGTACTCAATATAACATTATATGATAAAGTGTGTCAGTGATTTGCGGCATTTCTGTGGTTTTCTCTGGTTTTCCTCACCAATAAAATTGACTGCCACGATTTATCTGTTGTTAAAAGTGTCGTTAAACATTTTAACCCTAACCCTAACCCGAGTCAGATGGAATTAAAACAGTACATGGAACAGTTATCAGTTGGTGACTGATTAATAGAACATTACGAGTCTAGTGTGTGTTTTCCTGTCATGCAATGTTGGCCAGTTGAGTGTGTTTATCATGTCTGTGATACTTCTGGTGTCATGGAAGCGGGTACAAACGTGTTTGGTATCTCGCTGATGAACTATCTGAATTTTATTGTTGTGCTCAACAATGTGAGGGTTCCAAACTGAGTATACATATTTAAGTTTGGTGCCTGCCTGCCTGCTTGCGTGCGTACGTGCGTGCGTGTGTGTGTGTGTGTGTGTGGTGTGTGGTAAGACACCAACTTAGTTTAGGGTTTCCTTTCTAATGCCATAATATTGTACCCGGTAAAGAAGTCTGTGGTGTGGGACTTTGTCAAAGGCTTTGACAAAGTATATTATAATGCGAGTGTTGTTGTCGTTAGATGCAGGTTCTTGAGAGAAAGATCACAGCTATGTTTCACAAGCATGTTGTTATGTTAATCTGGGTCAGGTTTGCTAGGTTTTGATAGACATGTTACTCAAGAAACGTCACGTTTTTGAAATTTTCCTTCTTGGTGTTGCGTAGATATGTAACAAATATTTTTTGTGCGCTGAAAATAAAATCATCATCGCCCAGTGAGATTACGTAGGATCTTAATTCGATTTCTTGTATGTATATTGTGTTCCGTCATCTATGTTTTCAGTAACTAAATATGGCAATTAAAAGATAAATTGACAAAACGTACTCACCGTCTGTTGTGAAAATAAATCAAAAGTCGTAATGGAAGCGTTTCTTGAATCGGAAAGGAGGCAAGAACGCCGATTTAATCGGAAAGGAGTCGTTATGAATATACACCGTGTCTTAAGGCCAAATAAGGGTTCGTCGCCTCAGATTTTCATTTAGCCCAGGAACCTCGAATATTTAATTGTTTTCATTCATTTTTATTTCATTTAATTCAGCTTGATTCAATGTATCATTTTCAAGTTCAGAAAATGACACACACATGCAATTAGGAATGATATCGTTTATATAGATCATATGAAAATTGCAGACGTTCCGACGTCGCCATCTTAGATATGCAAATGAGCAAAGTACTCATCATTTCTTGCTATGGAGAAAATCAGGCTATTAAATCCGACCAATGTAACTATTCCTAGGCTGGCACATGACATCATTATCGCAAGCAAACCAAGAACACGAAAAGATGTTAAATACAGGAAAAACTTTACCTTATTTCATGACTGAGTACATCCATTAAAACCACTGGCAAAACTATGGTTACACAGAATGCTGCAACTTGTGTATGAAGTAGCGAGGTCATAGACAGTATATAAACAAGTATAAAGTTGTACATATACACACATATATATATAATTAAATGTGAACTTTAGTAATAGGGAAGCCCTGTTACATAGTAGAGTAGAACAATATAGATTGACTGAATATGTAAGTTATATATATATTGTATGATAAAGTACAAAAGCAATATGTGCAGTAAATCACAAGCATTGATATACGTGGCCCGAATTAAATGAAAATCGGAAACTATGTGCGTTGCATAATTTAACTGAATAATTGTATATTTTGTGAAGTATAGTAATAGGGAAGCCATGTTACATAAACCAGGATATCGATAGTTCGATCAATTCTTTTATGAATAGTATTTTGATATTGAAAAGTCTGATCATTAAATAGAAACTGCGAAAATATTGTAATAGGGAAGCCCTATTAATTAAATTAGGACGCAAAGTGATCTTAAAAATGCAGCCAGGTAGTGAATCAGGAAGAAGGCCTGGTAGGGCCGGTTCGACCTCAAATGTCAAGGAAAAGGGAAATAAGAAGAAGGATAAGGAAAGCTGGAAATGTGAGGTAGGTTCAACAGAGGCCAAAAAGGAAGACGATAAAATGGTTCAGTGCGAATGCTGTTCCAAATATTACTGCATAGCATGTCTTCAAATCTCAGTAAGTGATTATGAAAGTTTCAGTAACCCTACCCTCCACTGGTTCTGTCCAAAATGTGAGTCTAGAGTTATGAAAAACTTCAGACTAGACCATGAATTAGGGGTAAGATGCAGTGAATTTTGCAAAGCAATGGACAGTAGGGTGGTAAAACTGGAAAATTAGATAAAGGACAAAGCCAGTGTTAGTCAGTTAACTAAACTGGAAACTGATATCAAGGGAAAAGCTAAAACAAGGAGGGTCATTGATCTGGAAGAAATTGTAAGTGAAAAAACAAATGTTCGTCAAGTTGAAGACCTGATATCAACAGCAATGACGGGAGCAAATGCTAGTGAGGCACAAGGTGCAAGCAGAAGTGAAATTGAAGAATCAGTAAACCGCAAGGTAGTTGAACTAAGAGATAGCACTATGCGTGAGAAAAACGTCATAATTCATGGCATTGAGGAGTCGATAGCGGAGGATGCGGCAACAAGAAAAGCCGCTGACACCAGCGTGGTGAAGGGTTTATTTGGGCTTGTAGAATCTGACGTGACCAAGATTGGTAATGTGGTCAGACTTGGTAAGAGGAACAAGGAAGAAGTGAAGAACAAGGACAGTAAGCCGAGGCCAGTGAAGGTAGCATTAACAGAGGCAGATGAGAAACATAGAATTATGAAAAATCTTTCAAGGATCAAAGAAACTCCTATGGAGAACCCATTTAGGAAAATGAGTGTCACACATGACATGTCCAAAAGTGAAAGGGAGATAAATAGGCAAAAAGTGCTGGAAGCAAAAGCCATGAATGAACAGGACAAGTCTGGGAAAATCAGGTACATTGTAAATGGCTCCCCTTGGGAAAGGAAAATTATAAAAGTCAAGAAAAAATAGCAAGAAAGTTAGATGGGAGGAACATTGTACATAGTAATGTAAATTCGTTGAACCGTTCAAGTTTGGTTAGTTCAGTTTTTAACCCGAAATACCTACGTTGTATATATACAAATGCGGACAGTTTTTTAAACAAGATTGAGGAATTTAAGATCCGATTTATGTCTGATAAGAACATACCAGACATTATAGCAATTACAGAAGTTGTACCGAAAAACATGAGATACACTTTGAATCAAGCAGAAATTGAATTAAGTGGATATGAACTTTTTCCAAGTAACTTTTCCCGGAAGTGCCAGAAGAGGTGTTATAATATATGTAAGGAAGAATTTGCAGGCGGTAGAGGTTGACATTAATACAGAATTTAAAGAAAGTATATGGGTGAAATTGAATCTCAAAGGTAATGATAAACTGTTGTTTGGATGTGTCTATAAAAGTCCGTCATCAAATGAGGCAAATATAACCGCACTAAATGGATTGATATCAAAAGTATGTGACATGAACTTCTCACATATAGTTATAACTGGTGATTTTAATTACCCGGATATTAATTGGGAACTATGGAATCTAAGGAAGAATCAAGTTTGAACTTTATAGAATGTGTAAAAGACAATTTTTGTCATCAAATGATTGATCACGATACGAGAGAACGAATTGGACAGGAACCATCTCTACTGGATTTGTTATTAGTGAATGACAATGAAAACATTGTTAATACAAAATATTTAGACCCTCTGGGATCAAGTGATCACTGTGTAATAGAATTTAGCTATAGGTGCTATTTCTCATGCGATCAGACAAAAAATGAGAGACTGAACTATTACAAAGCAAATTATGATGAAATGAGTAATGAACTAGATATAGACTGGGAAAAAGAATTGGGAGACTCAAATCCAATAGAAATGTTGAATAAATTTATGGAGAAATTTAATAAAAAAAAAATCGACAAATACTTTCCAAAAAGTAAACCAAGAAATACCAAGGGAAGCATACCTTTGAGCAAAGAAACTGTTTAAAACATCAAGAGAAAACATCGACTATGGGAAAGGTACATGGATGACAGAAGTAAAGAGAAACATAGAGAATACTGCAAAGCACGAAATAAAGTTAAACGATTAACACGAAGGGATCAAAAAGAGAGAGAAAAACGAGTAGCAGAATCGGCCAAGATGAATAGCAAAAACTTTTGGAAATTAGTAGTGATGGTGACAAGGCAGAGATCCTGGCAATTGTTTTTCAGTAGTGTATTCACAGATGAGGATGTGAACAATTTACCGCAGATGGAAAAAAAAAAGAAAAAGAAACAGCGATGTGTAGCTACTGATGAGCCATTTTCGCAGGAAGAAATTAAAAAGTTACTTCTCGTGCTGAACACTACGAAATCCACAGAACCTGACAAAGCGCATCCGAAAGTGCTATATGAATTAGCAAATGTTATAGATAAACCTCAATCATAATCTTTAAAAATCATTTGAGACTGGGATTGTACCAGAAAACTGGAAAGTAGCATTTATAACTACACTATTCAAGAAGGGAGATAAGAAGTTGGCATCAAATTACAGACCAGTAAGTCTGACTAGCATATTGTGCAAGTTATTGGAAAAGCTCATACGAAAAAGGATTATAGAACATATGGACAAAGTCAACCTGTTTAGTCATAAGCAATTCGGATTTATGGGAGGGCGCTCAACATCACTGCAACTTTTAAAGGTACTAGATATATGGACAAGCGTTTTAGATGAAGGAGGAGTATTAAATGCAGTCTACATGGATTTTATTAAAGCTTTTGATAAGGTGCCGCACACAAGGTTACTTGAGAAGATGAAAGCCTATGGTTTACGTGAGAAAATTTGCATATGGGTACAAGACTTTTTGTCAGACAGAAAACAATGCGTACAAGTTAACGGAATGAAATCCCAGTGGCACAAGGTTACAAGTGGAATACCACAAGGTTCAGTACTAGACCCGTATTATTTGTTATTTTCATCAATGATCTGCCAGAATGCGTAAAATCGGATGTATTTCTTTTTGCAGATGACACGAACATTTTTAGAGAAATAATGGATGACAGCGATGCTAGTATCATACAATCATATCTTAATGAATTTTTCAAATGGAGTGAATCATGACTACTTAAATTCCACCCCGACAAATCCAAAGTTTTGCCAGTGCTCAATAAAAATAAGCAGTATGTAGAAAACAAATACAAAATGAGAAAATACGAAGGAGGATTTACAACACTAGAAAACGTGGACAGCGAAAACGATATTGGCGTTACGATAGATCGACATCTAAATTTCGGAAAACACATCCAAACACAAATTAACAAAGTCAACCAGATTGTAGGACTAACTAGAAGATCATTTGTACATCTTGACAACAGCACATTCAGCCTATTATTCAAAGCATTAGTCCGTCCACACTTGGAATATGCGAGTAGCGTATGGTCACCTTATAAGAAGAAAGATATAGAAGCAATAGAAAATGTGCACAAAAGAGCAACAAGAATGTTATCCTAGATGAAGAACTTAAATTATGAGGAAAGGCTCAAGCAGCTGAAAATGCCAACATTAAAATTTAGATGTATGAGGGGCGACATGATTAAAGCGTTTAAAATAATGACTAGATTATACGATGGTAGGGTTACTGAAGGAATGCTTGACATCAGCAGATCACACATAACAAGAGGAAATGCACTGAAACTAGTAAAACATCGAAGTAGAAGGGACATCAGGAAATATAGCTCTACCAACAGAATAGTCGACTTGTGGAATAGTTTACCAAACCACATAGTGGAAGCAAAAACGATGTTCCAATTCGAAAATAGATTGAACAGACACTGGGAGAACCATCCAATGAAATATGATTTCACAGCAGAGTATGGCCCAACAACCGGAAGAAAGGGAGCTGTGAGAAATGAAGAAGAAGAGCTTGCCTGTAGAGCCCATACAGGAGTAGATACGATAACGTAACCCTCATTCCGCTTGTGCTCCATTTAGGGTTACGAATCGATCTCATTCAACGTATGGGAGCAAATTAAAATTTTCGTTCCGTGAATATTTCAACTTTCTTTTTTGCATATCTGGTCATATCTTATTATTCCCAACAATTTTTAAGTAATGGTGATACGAAATAAGTGTTACAATCCCTGTTTCTATCTTCAAGACCGGTTTCGTATTTGAAAATTGTTACTTGTCCGCCATAACACCTTACGTAGACTCTCGCGATGGGCGGAGCCTATCCATATATGCCAAATATGGAAACTGTTACTACGAAAAAGTCGGTTTTACTATAGAATTGATCCAAATAAGGATATCTCAAAAACGAGGCAAGTGCGCGTGAACTAGCAACTTGTAAACAAAATGTCGGACAGAAAGAAGATTTCATGCATTCAAATTTTCAGATGGATATAAGTCTACCATGGATTGCTGCAGCGATTATTTAACACCTCAAGGTTTACCTAAATATATTTATCTTTCACCCCCGTTAATGTTTCCAACCACTTACAACTGAATTAGGACAACAAACCGCCCGGTGTGAATCACTCCGGGTGCTACTCCCATACGTTGAATGGGATCGATTCGTAACCCTAAATGGAGCACAAGCGGAATGAGGGTTACGTTATCGTATCTAATACAGGAGCTGCAGGCAGAATCAACATAAGGTAACACAAGGTAATGTATAAATCGACAATTTAATTCAACAATGGAAAACAATTTTGCGGGAAAAACGGCGTGTAGCTTGTTTTACCCTGGAGCCGGGATAAGATAGAAAATTCTTTTTCGTCTAAATTAACGGA
The DNA here is from genome assembly GCA_002080005.1 of Gigantidas platifrons. NCBI lineage: Eukaryota > Metazoa > Mollusca > Bivalvia > Mytilida > Modiolidae > Gigantidas > Gigantidas platifrons. The sequence goes on from MJUT01026227.1 coordinate 19,217, forward strand.
CTACTTTATCCAAGGGGTGAGAAAATAAAATCGTTGTTTTCAGCTTCACCGCTAAGCTCCCACCCAACATTAAGAACAAAGACTGTTTGACTCTGAATCAGGATAATATGTCCGAGTAGAGCAACATGTATACTTGTGGACTGTTGTTTCAGTAATCTAGCACTATAAAGATCCATATGTCCGAGTAGAGCAACATGTATACTTGTGGACTCTTGTTTCAGTAATCTAGCACTATAAAGATCCAACTCAGCACGAGAAGCGGACATCGTCATTATCATTATCATCTCATCGAATGTAACTTGTTCTCGCCATGGTATAGCTGAAAAATTGCTGACATGACATTAAACAACAATCACTCACTCCCTCATGTGATGATATATATATTTGGAAAAAAAACTACCCCTTTACAACGGGGGCAACCACCACCGGGGTAGCAGTGATTGCGTCCAAGATATGCTTACATATTATAAAACTGTATACAGTACATACTAAAAATAATATATGCAGTGAAATGACATACAATTTCAGTTTAAAATGTCTCTCTTTCTGTTAAGATCGTATTTATCGTGCAAGGTCCAGTTTTCGTGGGTGTTCTCTTTTCGTGGATTTTCCGGAAGTCTCGAGATTTCGATCGTGACGTCACATTTACGAGAGTTTTAGCTGTAATTAGGAAGTGGAACGTCGCTGGTGTTTATTTACATTTGCTGTACAATATGCGGTCAACATAGATAAATTTACTTATAATTGCATCACAACTATGAATTTTTGAACAAATTTTACTATTACCAAATTCCGCCTATGTGTAATCATCCAGAAATCAAGTTTATGCAGTCAGAATTCCAACGTTTACATCTGTCAGCATGCGTGCGGATTTTTAGTCACTTTATGACGACATACTACTTTGAGGCCAATGCTATTGTAAGAATTGTTGATATTTGATTGATTGTTGTAATCTTAGCACTGTGAAGTGAAAATGGAGAAAAATTGAATGATGGTTACATTTTAAGTAAAATACTCATGTTTTATTTTTCTAAATGAGTTTGACCAATGATTATACTCTTGATGATTTAGAACAATCATAAGCTGCACTAATGTAATAAAAAATGAGTTTAAACATATTTAGTTTTACAAAATTATCATCATAAAAATACACAGCTGGAAGCATTTCTTGTGATGTCCTTGGCCTGCTGGGGAATGTTTGTTTGACATTTATTATTTTTTGTATTGAAGTTTAAGCTTCAAATGTAAATTAATCATTATTTATATAAAGTCATAAAACAGATTGATCAAGTTGGGACAGTTTTTGTGATTTCCTTGGCCTTAAAGAACAGTTTGAAACATACCCACGAAAAGTGGACTCTTCCGGTCCCCTAATTTTGTTTATACGGCTTCACTATTATCGTTTATTATTGTATTAAATTGAGCATGCATTTTTTTGAGGATATGTGGATAAAAGGATGAGATATCATTGTTAAAGGTAAGCAATTCCATATTTTATTTTATTTGTTGATTTTATTGTTATTTCCACGATAATGCTTAGGTCCACGAAAAGTGGACACACGAGGACAGTACATGTAAAACACAAACTGATTTGTGGAAAAAGCTGTTACAAACACAGATCACATAAAATTTCCCTAAAAATTTTCTTAGTAAAATATCAAACAAAAACCCTATTGAGAATTATCATCTAACATTTTTAGATAAAAAACAAATATAATAACATACAATTATAGTAAAATATATATTATGGCACTTAGTCATTCGGCGATTTGGGACCTTAGCATAAAAATATTGCACAACAAATTCTTACATAGTTTATCTATTTCATCTCCTATAAGATTAGAGAAATGATATCCCAAATCACCGATTAAAAACATCATTTTATCATGTGGCGGCAATCCAGTGAAGTTAGCATCTACGATTTGTCCACGAAATAGGGTTGTTATGTCCGAGTTTAACTCATTTCTCAAATTAGTATATGCTTCACATTCAAGAAGCACGTGATACACATTTTCTTCGTAATTGTTTGTACATATTGTACATTGAGGATTAGTGCGAATTTGCATACGATATAAGGTACTGTTTACTGGCAAGCAGTTGGTCCTTGCTAAAAGTTTGAGCCTTGAACCGCGAAAATTATTTATATTGATTAAATATTTTTGGGTTCTACCTCTGATATTAAACGTTTTGTACAAATGCAAGCTTGATTTCGTATCTATATTGTCAAGTTCTTTTCTTCGTGTAAATTCACCGAAAAATTTATAGATTGTACCTTTATTAAAACTTCCATTTATAAAATGATCTAGACCAACCGACTCAAATAAAGACTGTATATAATCAAAATAAGGCCATTCCTTTATATTTTTATCAAATAGTTCATCAAATGTTTGCTTGCACAGTCTTGTTGAATTTAGTTCAGAGAATCTTGAAAAATAAGAGATTCTCTGCCTGTCTAAAAAAGCATTAATTGGTTCCCATCCTAACTCTAATAATAGAGCAATTATAGGAATATTAATTTTTGTACGTAAAATAATTTTTGCCGCTTTGTATTGTATGCTTTGTAGTAAATTACGCTGCGCTTCCGACGACGGAAGCCATATGGAACAGCCATGTGCAATACATGGGCGTATTACTGAGGTCCATAAAGCGTTTCCGAAGTCGCCGTGTTTTCCTAGGATCCTTACCATACCGTTTAGTTTATTTTCTAAATTTTCTTTTAGATACTTAAGAATATGATGAGTTGACTTAAGATTTCTAGACAAATATACACCTAAATATTTGTAATTATCGGTTTCATCAATTTTTTCATTACCGAGATACCATTTCCTGTTTTTGTCAATGCGTTGACCTACCACTAAAACCTTCGATTTTGAGTGGTTAAATTTTAGATTCCACTTACAAGCAAAATCATGGGAAATTTTTAACATTTTCCGGAGGTCGGATTCAGATGTTTTACAAATCAAACTATGCTTCAGTACCTACATGTAGTGTTATATCTAGTTTTATACAGAGTCAATGATGCGTTGGAGTGTGGGCTTCTTTTTTAGATTGACTGGAAATTTAGGGGTTAGGGTTATAGCGCTTAACGCCATTTTTAACAATATTTCAGTTATATCGTTGCTGGAAATTTAGTGTGGACACATATTCCAAAATACCCGAAGATGAGCAAAATTCTTAAATAAACACATATTTTTGAAATAAACTAAATATTTCAACTAAATATTGAACAAAAAGGTGGAAATCGTCCATCCAGGAGAGGGAGATGGTCCAGTGTTCGAGTGCCTGTGCATAGGATGACTCTCCGATATTTGAGATTAAATGCTTATCGAAGCTGAAACAAATGCATACAAGTGAAAAAGTAGCTAAAAATGTACGCATAGTTTTTCAAAAACGGAAACTTCGCAAAAAAAAATTTTTTTTTATTTTTTCCTGATGTATAAATATAGATGTTTATATGTATATTATCGTTTTATTATGTTGGATAAGGGAATGAAATCGATTTTAAAATTCGGTCAACGATAGATGGATGTCGCCATTTTGATAGCATTTCAATACCAATTACCACGTGATGTCTAAATAGCACCACGCCCCAAAACAAGCGTGACAAACCGGAGTCCTCATTCTCATAAAATTGAGAGGATTATGTAAACATATTATTTGTTTTCATTTGACAATTACAAACAATGAGTATTATAAATACTTTTAAAGTTCATTATACAAAACTTCAGGGTACATCTCTTACGTAATATAATAATTTGTTGATGGAAATACAATACTCGTATTCGCCAACAGTAAAAAGATTAATCTGTTTTCATAACAGTTATTTCTGATTTGAACAAAGCGTAACATATAATATGTCTCTCCGTAAAGAAAACATTTTTTGTTGATTTTAATCACGTCTTTCGAACTGTCGGGCCCTTCTAATTAATCTCAGAATAGTAATAAAAAATTTGGTTGTTGTTTTTCTGACGAAAAATTGCATACGAATGTTTTTTTTTTTTTTTTTATCTATTTTGCTTTTTGGGGGTTTGCAAGAAGAATTGTCTACCTTGCCCTGTTCGCCCTGCTTTACTTCATAATTTTGGTTGTTGCTATATCATTCTGATGAGGCACAAACAAATCAAGATAAAAATCACTATTAAATCATGAACAATTCAATATAACTTACGATCAATGTTAATCTTAATTTTGTTGTTGTTGTGAAAATAGCCCCAGAATCATTGCTGCATCAGGGGGCGAATCCAGCAGTTTTGAAAACGGGGTCCCAGGCTCTTTTTTGCCAATTTTTACCCAATTTATACACGAATTTTACTACACCCCCTTGATCCGCCAGTGTGCATTAATATGCACCCATTCCTAATGTATACTTGATCAGGGTCGTGTATTTTGATCACCTATTAGAACCTTTAAAATGTGTATTGCATCTCCTATTCTAGTCACAGGTATGTGTATTGCGTTTCTGATTATTGCCAAAGATTGTGACACATGTATACAGGAATTCGATCCGAGTCCCGCCGACCGGATGTAAAATGACACTTGTATATTCTGCCTCGCGACTTCCTGGGTGGGCTTAATCTCATTACGCAATATTGGTTGAGTAAAATGATAATTATTTGATTAAATGAAATTAGATAAAAACATTTTATGAACATTGGTTGTTAAAATATTGATTAAAATATATCAAGTTGAAAATGCTCACAGGGAGCTATATACTACAATCACTAAGACACAAGATTTTCAACGAAGATACAGACAGCCTATGCATGGCATGTAACAGAGACGATGAAACACTCGAGCATATGATCCTACACTGTGAAGCGTGGTCCAAAACAAGGGTACAAATACTACCAGCCATAGTAAGACTGTTAGCAGAAGGAGATAATGTTATATGGAGTGGTCTAAAAGATGGAGACAAAATGCAAATCCTCATGGACATTACGAAAACTTACCAGTCCCTAAATATAAACATAAAGACGACAACAGAAGTGGAATTCCACGCAAGAAGACTGCTCTATAGAATCCACACTGAGAGGTACAGAATGCTGATAGCCAAATAGATGAAAGTCAAACGGGAGAGGGGGCCTGTCGGGAGGACCATAAATATTTATACCTTTTTTTTTTAGATTAAACCAGTTACTCAATTAATACAACTAAACTCAAGTCCATTCTCAATGCTATAATGCTTAAAACTACTTTTTGAACCTGGTGTAGACAGCAGTGGACAGTGAGAATATCCACAACGTACCTGTCTCTACCTCTGAACAGAGTTAAGCACATTGTATCTTTGGATATCAGTGATAAGGGGCAGTAGAATAAACCAAACGGTGCGCATGTTTTTAGATTTTAGCCCTTTCTAGTTAAATTTTACCTTCTAATATATGAACATTACGCTTAATTTTAATATAACCAGTGTTAAAATATATTATTTTTACCTATTATATCTCTAATTTTTAGTATTCAAATACTCAGTAATGAGCTCTTAATATACTTTCTTTTATTCAATTACTTCTGACAGAGATAAACACATATTCTTACCTTTTAAAATTGTTTAAATGCTAATTTTAAAGGAAAATAGGACACATATTTAAGAAAAAAAAATAGGTTATCAGTATTTTAGAATCGAAGTGAATCCCTTATATATTTTAACAATGTCAATATGCAAGTGATGTTTTTAAACCAAACAACTACAGTGGAATGGAAAATCGATGATAAATGATGGAGATGGACATGGATAAAGGGATAAATTAAGTGCCGGCTGTATATATAATATGATTAGATCATGAGTAGCAGTAACGAACTTTTTATTACTGGCAATAATTAGAGAACAGCGACAAGTGTAAATATAGATCTTGTGCATGGGATCGGGAAAACAAAACAAAAAATGTAATGTACATAATCCGGCTAAGAATGTAAATACTGGTGGACCTGGAACGCATGCGTGGTGGTGGGAAATTGTTCTACACACATAGGCCTATGTGTGGTTGAACAATAATGGTGGTAAAGATCCAGAGGAGGAGGATGGAGTAAAATCATAATCCTTTGATTAAAATTAAATTAATTAAAACATCTTTTATGAACACCGGCTGTTAAAATAATGATTGAGTAAAATCATAAGCATTTGTTTTTATTGTTAAAAAGAAAAATTCATTTCTAAACGTTTCGGCCTAAATCTTTTGATTTAAAATTAAAATTAAAACATCTTTTATGAACATCGATCGTAAAATTGTGAATACATATTAATTATGATGAGACAGCTATAGGCAAATTTGACGCCTCGCATAATGAAAACTTATAATTTCAAGGATGGTGTATACTTTTTTATCATCTAAAACATAATTACAATTATAATTGTTCCTGTTATTTCAACATTATATTTATTCTAATGTTTGAAAAATATCTTATCTTTAATAAATAATAGCCGGTCTACCAATTCGTCTTGGAAAGCACATAGTGTGTATTCAAATTGGTATGAAAAAGGACAGTTTCAAACGCTATTAATAGCTTAGCTACTTCTGAACGTTTATCTCGTATGGAACAGGACAATAACTTTACCCGATTAAAAAAAGTGCATACTGACGGCATTTTCAGTGGATGGTTATCTGCCAGAACGACTGTCGAACTTTCAAATGTATACTTTTTAGCCAAATTAGCAACGTGTGTGCCACAATATGACTTGACGATTTGCAGTAAATGCATGTCACCTTTTATGGATACAATTGAACATTTTGTTTTAAGTTGTTCAGCAACGGAAGAAGTTCGTGACAAATTTTGGACATCAATCCTTGATATATTTGGAATCCAAACTTTTATTTATCTTGACACTTTATATTCTTCGTCGATTGAAGAATTGTTGTACATACTTCTAGGACGTGTGCAGAATTTAACGACAAATTGTCCAGATATCGAAGACGATGTATATACGTTTTTAAACATTTGTGTCAAATATTTACGTGATACTGCGCGTATATTTTTCTCACAGGACGATTAATTGAGGGTTTTTTTTGTATTCTCTCTTTAAAGAACTGTTCCATATTCTATAATTTATGATTGAAAATTGTTATATATCTCTCTGTACAAGAGGAATTAAAGAATATGTATAATCTAGAGATCAATACACAAGTTACGCGTTGTCAAAATTATCCATTATATTTTTCAGCACATTAGCAGTAGAACCAAATTTTAATAATTGTAAAGGGGATCGAATATAGTTGACTGTTGCAAAACACTCTTTCCGTTGTAAATATATAGGAAATGAAACATTTTGTTCATTTAAAATAGCTGTTTGTCAAAAAGGTACGTATCTGTTCAATTCAGTATTTAATTTTCCAACGGTTATTAGATGTAAATTACAGTCCTCTGAGCGCTTTAAATGAAGCGAATTTAACATCAGCGACCCAGACTTTAAATTTCAATCCCACAATGCAATATCGGGCCATAACGTCATCGCCCGGTACAAAAAGTAGAAATTAAAATTACAAATTTGCGATTTGCTTAGTTATTTGTGGAAATATGTCGATAAAACTTTGTGAATATGATTGTATTTTATATCACCAGGAACATATTTAGCTAACATGCAAAAAATCGCGAAATAACACCCATTGACGTATCGATCTTAAACATATCGAACTATTACGGCAGCATAATGTGTCAATAATCGTTTTCGGCACAAAATTACGATGTGTCGTATGGGGACAGAGAAGTCCCTGTAGCCAGTAAGGGGGGGGGAGGGGGGACAGAGATCAACTTTGCAAAAACGTTAAAATTAGTACAGCTGTTCTACCCTTTTAACGTTCACAATGGTTTACATTTCGTATTTAAACAATATCCTGTTATATTTATTCCCTTCCCAACACGATAAGACACACTGAAATTGTGTGTTAATTGTTTTATTTACAACAATTTTTAGTTAGTGGACATAATTATTCGTCACCTGTGATTTTTTCCTATATATACTGAAGGGAATTAGAAGCGCAGGGTCAACATTTAGGTGATTTAATATTATTTATTCGAATGTTTTTTTCAATATTAATTTTTAATCAACAAGTTTTTAAAATTGTCATTAGATTTTGATCAATAATTCATGAGTATTTGAAACCAATTTAACAGTACCCCCCAAATATGTTAAAGTGAAATCGATTAACTCGTCAATATCTCTCCTGTGCATGGAGTTCATCAGAGCATTTATCCTTCTCATGGGGATATTATCCCACTCTTTCAACAAGACAGCCCTTAATTGGTCGCGAGTAGCGGGGGCATTCCGACGCCCCCTTACTCTCCTGTCCAGTTCGTTCCACAGATGTTCGATTGGGGACAAATCTGGACTGTACGGATGCCAATCAAGTGGGTTAATGTTATGATTGGCGAGAAAATCTTGACAAACTCTGGCTACATGGGGCCGGGCGTTATCCTGCTGGAAATTTAGGTGGTGCTGTTGCACAATGGATCTGCAACCGACCGGAGGATTTCATCCCTATATCTTACATCTGTTAAATTACCGGCTATCACTATCGACGGCGACTTTAAAAAGTGAACCGCGACTCATCTGTGAAAAAGACCCGTCTCCATTGCCTCATTGGAAATTGTCTGGGACCATGTGCCGCCAACCAAGCCATACGACGCGCGCGACGTGCACGAGTGAGAGGAAAACCAATGTAAGGTCGACGAGCTCGCAGACCAAGCTCGCGCCATCGTTTTCTCATATTTTTTGGGTGAATGTGGCGATTATGATTGCCTACCGTAGTTAAAGCGGTTTCAGTGGCAGTAACGTGGCGATTTCTCTGTGTCACATGATACCTTTCACGGTTGAGTAACTTTAGACACCGATTTTAGTGCACACTGACCAAGCCACTCGTCTGCCCAGTTTTTGTAATTTTACGTCACGCAGTTAAAAAATAGGAGCATATTATGTTACCCTGCGTTTCATTTTCCCTTCAGTAATATGAAACCACAATTTAAACAAAATATGTTAAGTCATTTCTTATCCATTTTCAATAAAATTTTCACCAATATTATTTAGTTTTATTGTTTATTTGGACATAATCTGCAGCTTTAAAGAATCAGCAAGGTAAATTTTAATGTAATAGTTAATACTTAGGTATATGGAATTGTGACACAAAAAATTAAAGTTTGTGATTAAACCATTGATCATTTTAAAACTGCACCTAAAATATGTCAAAATAAACAGTAAAACTGTACATGTATAATATCCTGTGTTTAATGGTGAAAATTTCGTTTGAAATTGTATAAGAAATGAGTTTAAAATTTTTTTTTTTTTAAAACGTGGTTTTAAGTGACGAATAATGATGTTCACTAACTGCATTCAAGGATTTATATAAACCCTTGCTGCATTTCATAGTCAACATCATCATTTTTGTTTTATATCTGGTATCATGTTATCATCCAAGTACATTATATTTTGGATTTGTTTAAAAAAAAAAAAATTATTTTGAAATGTTTTTGGAGATTTTTTCAAAGATATTTTTGTTTTTGTTTTTGGATGAAGTTGAAAGATTAACCTTTCTACTTGTGTGAGCTTGTTTTAACCAATAAAATTGTTACATTTGTGTGTTGTGGCTTTAAAGGAAGTACGTGTATATTTACATCATTAAAATATCCCTTTTAAAACAACAACTTGATTTCTGAATAAACAAGCAGGATGTACACCTCACCACTAACAAACTTTATCACATAATGTTGTATCGAGTACACCTCACCACTAACAAACTTTATCACATAATGTTGTATCGAGTACACCTCACCACTGACAAAATGCCATGAATATTCCAGTATATCACTAAAAGCAATGCTGGAATACACATCCAGAGGTCACCATATAGTTTTAACCTAAGTAAAACAGGTTGCATCAAGATCTTATCACTATCAAATGTATCTGCTGTAGAATTTAATGTGGGAAAAGAAATGTCATGAACATACAAGCAAACTTTGTCCTACATTTAAAATTGAAATTTGTGACTTTTTGTCCTGTTACTTTTTGTCCTATGTGTATTAAAATAATGATTTGTGACTTTTTGTCCT
>MJUT01026227.1:29381-41624 GCA_002080005.1 Gigantidas platifrons
ATAACCACAGCGATCAACCTTGCAAAGGACACAACTTGATATAAATGAAAAGTTTTTATAAAGAAATATTTGGTAATATGCTGTGAATCTGTTTTTGTTTGTTTGTTGAAATGTTGAGCTCCAAACATGTCCACTCTCACGTCCGAGCAAATACTCGGAGTGAACCCACGATGTCCGACCAAATACTCTAGGGTGTTGACTCTCAAATTATCGGACATTTCTCTGGAGTGAGTCGGACATTTTGGGAGGGATATGTCCGACCTGACAATATAACCGTTGATACACTTTGAGTGTACTGTAGATCGTTCATTATTTATTAAAGATAAAATATTTTTTAAAACATTAGAATAAATATAATGTTGAAATGACAGGAACTATTATAATTGTAATTATGTTTTAGATGATAAAAAAGTATACACCATCCTTGAAATTATAAGTTTTCATTATGAGAGGCGCCGACTTGGCCTAACTATATATATATCTGTCTCATCATAATTAATATGTATTCACAATTTTAACGATCGATGTTCATAAAAGATGTTTTAATTTTAATTTTAAATCAAATGATTTAGGCCGAAACGTTTAGAAATGGATTTTTCTTTTTAACAATAAAAACAAATGATTATGATTTTACTCAATCATTATCTTAACAGTCAGTGTTCATAAAAGATGTTTTAATTAATTTAATTTCAATCAAAGGATTATGATTTTACTCATTCAATAATTTAACAACCAATGTTCATAAACTGTTTTTAATCAATTTCATCAAATAATTATCATTTTACTCGATCAATATTGCGTATTACTCTATTTTATTTAACTGGTCGGGCGGAGTTGACCTTTACATTTACATGAGAGCATTCGATTTTATTTTGTGCATGTACAGGGCAGTTCCCGTTATTGACATTATTGAACTGTATTCAGCAGTGTCACCGAAATCAATTCATACAAAAGGAATAGAACGCACAAGGGTGTATTGTGTGGGTTATTAAAAATTGATCGATGTTTTTTTTTCCGATGTTTGCAATATGAATCCTTTCGTATATTGGTCACGATTAAAAATCTAAAATCTAAAAAGATAGACGTTGCATTTTGTTGTACTCCTATTTTCATAGAATTCCTTTGAAACGATCATATTGAATCTCCCTCCCCCTCTTTCTTACAGACAAAAAAAAAGAGGAACAAATTCACGAATTTTGCGTGTGCATTATTTCCCGCTTCCCGAAAGGGTGTATAAGAGAATAGTTGCCTTTTGAAATATTTTAATCAAATAATTCAAATACACAGATTGGATCATACACACACGCTTGAATATAGCTGTATAAATGAAATTAATCAGGTAACCTGACCCTCCTAAATACATGGACTTTCCTGTAATCAGTCAACCCGTGTTAAGCCACGCCCAACCAGTTGAAAAAAATAGAGTAATAACCACCCAGGAAGTCGCCAGGCAGAATATACAAGTGTTATTTTACATCCGGTCGACAGGACTCTGTCCGAATACCTGAATACATGGGGTCCGTAGAAATACCGCAAAGGACCTCCTTAGTGCACTAAGAGCCATAAAAGTGCACTAAGGACATGATAGACGGGTCAGATGACAACAAAAAACCTTGCAAATGAAAGTAAATGTTTTTAAATACTTAATTCCAGATTTTTAAATACATATTTGCACCAGTTCAGAAGTTATTTAATAATTTAAGGACACGTGCCAGTAATCCGTTTAACTTGTGTAACGTGTGCATTCAAATGGAACCAAGGTTTCACCAGTAAAATGTGAAAAGAAAACGGGGATGAGACCAATCTATAAAAGGAAGAATGCGGAAGAAGAGTGATTTTCTTTCAGATTTTGTTCTCTTATATCTCGTTCCGAACTTGTTTTATTTGTAAAATGTCTAGAATATTTTCTGCCTGTAATTTGTCTTTTTTCTGTGTAAGTTCGGAAACGAGACAAATAGGGGAACACCATCTTACTGGCTAAGATTTCGTAAAATTCAAATTCAGTTTTCAGCATTTATTTGAACGTTGTATTCGTTTAAGGTATATATTTCTCGACAAAAACGAAACAATGTTCTAATAAATCTTACCAACTGATATTTGATATATTAATAAACGTTGAAGTTTAAAATGTGTAAAGAAAAAGGGGATGAGACCAATCTATAAAAAGAAGAGTGCTTTTCTTTCAGATTGTTCTTGTTGAAATCGAGTCTCCTTTTAAGTATTGTATGACTCAATTACATGTACATGTACTACATATGTATAATGTCAATATCTATTACTTTACCAACCAACTAGATCAGTCTTCTAATTTGGACTTTGTCTCATGTTCATGTACTCGATATTCTATTTTGAAATAAGGGAATGGTCATTATTTCTCAGCTGTGGCGGATTAGGCTTACTTTTATTATTATTATTATTATTAATATTGCAAAAATCTATGGTTTGGTTTTTAAGAAAAAATACCTCTTTCCCCCTATATATTCATTATAAATATTTGATTTTTCAGCTTCAATTATTTTAAAAACGATCACGGTGACCTCCCATATTAATTGCATTTTCTTTTCATGCAAACTGACCAAAGTTTCATCAAGCAAAAAATCAGTAACATCTATGGACAGTAATTTAGAAGCCCTAGCTACCTTGATGCTTTTTTCATATAAAAGTGTATCTTTTCTATCCATTTGACTCTCAAAGACTTGATTTTGTTCAAATAATTTTGAGTGATCTAGTGGAAATATAATTTATTACCGACATTTTTACAAAAAAAGTTATCAAGCCACATACACAGAAAATAATGACCGTTCATCTACAAACAAATAATCGAAGTAAAATATTTAAAATTTACCTCTTGTAATCTTTTTAAACCCATCTTGTAGTCAGTAGATCTGGGTGGTGAACCCCATGGACGCCACATCTTGTTTGAAATTTCTAGTATTTTTTTACTTAGTGAACGTATATTATAAATGTGCAATATCGATATGAATGACAAATAAAACGATTTAGCGTTTAAATAATATCTAAAACTTTTACTCAAAAATCCTTGCAAAAACACACGATCTTTTTAACTTTACCGGCGAAATATATTTTTTTCATATTTGTTTTTAAAATAATTCATCGTAAAAAAAACCAATATGTTTTAAAGATCAACATCAAAAACCATGTAGCCCAGCTCATGCACAATTGTTTATTATATAATTAGCTCACATCATTGTTTACCTGTTCGACGTTGATTGACATTCATCATGTATTAATCACCACGTGATTATCTTTGTAGTAGGCGCGTGCCGACAAAAATGCAAATATCGCCGTTAATTTTAAACTTTTTATTATAAAAATTGACCATATAAGATTTTTTTAACTGAAAATCCATTTGCAACCTTCTTTGTGCACTTAGGACGTCTCTATTATGTCCTTAGTGCACTTTTATTGTTCTTAGTGCACTAAAGAGGTCCTTTGCGGTATTTCTACACACCGGACAACATGTGTCACAATCTTTGGCAATAATCAGAAACAAATACACATTTTGTGACCTGTTAACGCTACTTGTGACCAAGGATTTATATATTTATATATCCTTGCTGTGACTAGAATAGGAGATGCAATACACATTTTAAAGGTTCTAATAAGTGATCAAAATACACGACCCTGATCAAGTCACGCATGCCATCAAATATACATTAACAATGGGTGCATATCAATGCACACTGGCGGATCAAGGGGGTGTTCGACAATTTAGTAAAATTCGTGTGTATAAATTGGGTAAAAATAGGCAAACAAGAGCCTGGGACCCCGTTTTCAAAACTGCTGGATCCGCGCCTGATACAGTAATGATTCTAGGGCTATTTTCACAAAAAATTCTCAAGATTAATATTAATCGTAAGTTATATTGAATTGTTCATGATTTAAGAGTGATTTTTATCTTGATTTTTTTTGTGCCCCAACAGAATGATATAGCAACAACCAAAATTATGAAGTAAAGCAGGATGAACAGGGCATAGTAGAAACTTCTTCTTGCAAACCCCAAAAAGCAAAATAAACAAAAAAACATTCGTATGTAATTTTTCCTTATAAAAACAAAAAAAAATTTTTTACGACTATTCTGAGATAAATCAGTTCGAAAGACGTGATTGAAATAAACAAAAAATGTTTTCTTTACGCAGAGACATATTATATATGTTACGCTTTGTTCAAATCAGAAATAACCGTTATGAAAACAGATTAATCTTTTTACTGTTGGCGAATACGAATATTGTATTTCCATAAACAAACTATTATATTATGTAAGAGATGTACCCTGAAGTTTTGTATAATAAACTTTAAAAGTATTTATAATACTCATCGTCTGTAGTTGTCAAATGAAAACTTCTGTATTACAAATTATATGTTTATATAATCCTCTCAATTTTATGAGAATGAGGACTCCGGTTTGTCACGCTTATTTTGGGGCGTGGTGGTATTTAGACATCACGTGATATTTGGTATCGAGATGCTATCAAAATGGCAACATCCATTTATCGTTGACCGAAATTTAAAATCGATTTCATTCCCTTATCCAACATAATAAAACGCTAATATACATATAAACATCCATATTTATACATCAGGAAAAAAATATAAAAAAATATTTTTTTGGCGAAGTTTCCCTTTAATATTATCCAGTGACAGGATTGAATCGAAGTTACAGCTATTTTATGGTCACCTTGTACCTGATATCAGTTGATCAATATCTTTTAAATATTTTAAGGCTATTGGCTAACCTGCATCTGTTTATCGTCCCCCTCGCTTTTGGGGTATTGTCCTTAAGAGGTGTTCCTGTCCGTTTTTAAGTATTCGGATGAATTGCAGTTCGTATGCGCTTTGGCTTATGAAGCGTTTTGGTTTATGAGGCCACAGGCTGGGTCTTTTTCGGGTCATTGCATCATCTGGAAAAAAGAGAGATAATTTAATTTAAAATGATATGTTAAAATTGTTTTATTTGGTGTGACAAAATATCATATTCCTGACTGAGCAGCTTTTTGTGACAGCAGTTGTACTCTCTCTCTAGGACGTCATTTGAGGGTGGAGTTGAGTCACGGGGTTAGTTCAGTCACTGGCTATTACTTGCGTTTGAAGTCAGGTATGCAACAGTGTGCAGTCTCTAATTTAGTTTTTCAAATGGATCTAGTATCATACGCGACTTTAATCAGCATCGATATTGCGGACTTCATATTTGACGTCAAATGTAAGTATGAGCCAGTGTCTTATCTTACTCCATGGAAAAACGAACCCAACTCCACCCTATCAAAACGATCTAAATGGAAGACAACATAATATCTTTACGGTGAAATAAGTTGTTGTCGTAAATGAAACAACACAAAAGTTCAGTGTGTCCTGGGACTAATAAACAAATTATTCTCAATTAGTCCCAGGTGTGTCTTATCGTGTTGGAAAGGAAATACACATAAGAGGATGTAGTTTTAATGCTAAATGATGAAAATTTTACTGAAATTACACAGGTAATATTCATACAATCTTATGTTACTTTTTCCTTACTTTAACTTGTTCGTGTCATATTGACACGAACAAGTTGAAATAAGATAAGATTGTATGAATATTGACACGAACAAGTTAAAATAAGCAAAAAGAGATGAAAATAATTATGTCCACTACCTGAAAATTGTTGTAAATAAAACAATTAACACACAATTTTAGTGTGTCTTATCGTGTTGGAAAGGGAATACAGATAATAGGATGTAGTTTAAATACTAAATGTAAACCATTGTGAACATTAAAAGGGTAGAACAGCTGCAATAAATTAACAATTTTTTGCAAATTTGATCTCTGTCCCCTCTTACTGGCTACACGGACTTCTCTGTCCCCATACGTCACATCGTAATTTTGTGCCGAAAAAGATTATTGACACATTATGCTGCCGTAATGAATATAAATCATTATTGCCCCCGTTTTGGACACACTATATGACAACAGTGACCACTGTGTAATGCTGCATGTAAGGCGTAATCGTACAGAAAACACCGGTGAATTCCGATTTTGAGGACCGTCTCCACATTGTGTTTGAGTGTTTGACTATTTCCAGGACAACTTGCGCATGCAATATGGGTTCAATATCTTCCTGAATGATTACAGTGTTCCGCTGGATATATTTTTACACTTACCCAATTACTGAACTCAAGAAATTTGCAAAATTATACCAACTAACCTTGTTCTCGTCGCTTCGGATCTCTGTCCCCAGACTATGTTCATCTCCGTCCCCGAATGTGGCATTGGACACGGTGGTTTAAATAATATCTAAAACTTTTACTCAAAAATCCATGCAAAAACACACGATCTTTTTAACTTTACCGGCGAAATAAAAAAATTTCACATTTGTTTTTATTATAATTCATCGTAAAAAAACAATATCTTTTAAAGATCAACATCAAAAACCATATGTCCAAGCTCATACACAATTGTTTATCATATATAATTAGCTCACATCTAATTGTCATTGTTTACCTGTTCGACGTTGATTGACAATCAACATGTATTTATCACCGCGTGATTATCTTTGTAGTAGGCGCGTGCCGACAAAAATGCAAATATCGTCGTTAATTTTAAACTTTTTATTATAAAAATTGACCATATGAGATTTTTTTTAAACTGACAATTCATTTGCAACCTTTTTTGTGCACATAGGACGTCTCTATTGTGTCCTTAGTGCACCTTTATTGTTCTTAGTGCACTAAGGAGGTCCTTTGCGGTATTTCTACGGACACTAATTCGACCATTAAAAATGACAACAAAAATGTAGCATTATACGATTTTGGCTATCCCGTTAAACAAAAACTACATTTTTTTTCACAGGAACAAAACCTTTATCAACAATTAAAAAAAAAAAATTATTATGCATCCCGCTTTCGGCTATCCTTTTCAACTCCTAAACGATTAAATCTTTTGTAGCCTCGAGCATAGGAATATAATTTTCTAAATCTTCACTTTTCGCTGCAAAAATGCTTAATGTTTATCAAACCACACTATCATAAATCAACCCCTCGGAAAGTTTACATCTGGCCTAAAGCAAATTGGGAGGATATTAACAAGGACTTAGATAATCTGGTAGACATCATAAGATCGAAAATTCAAAATAAAGAAAGTGTAAATGAAATATGGCTGACTTTCAAACAACACCTCTTTGACAGCTTGGACAACCACATACCATCAAAGCAAGTGAAATCCAACAACAGATTAACATGGATAAACCACAAGATCAGGAAAATGCTAAAGAAAAAACAAAATCTATACAACCAAGCAAAGAAATCGAAAAAAATTGGCAAACTACCGCCACTTTCAAAAAACATGCAAAAGAGAAATAATAAAGGCAGAATGGGATTATAGTAACTACTCAATATTAGAAGGAATGAGCAAAAACAATTCAAAACCTTTCTGGAAATATGAAAAATGACGGAAACAAGACAATATCGGCGTAGCGCCTCTTAAGAAACAAGGACAACTAGCAAACGACAGTAAAGAAAAGGCCCAAATCCTGCTTGATCAATTTGCATCTGTCTTCACAAAAGGAACATCTACCACACTACCAGAAACTAAAACAAAAGTCAGAATCTCAATTCAAGAGATTACGATTACTACAAGGGGAGTGGAAAAACTACTGCAGAATATAAATCCATCTAAAGCGTCAGGACCAGACAATATTCCAAACAGAGTACTAAAACAGTGCGCAACACATCTAGCGCCTTCAATGTCATTAATATTCCAACTATCACTAGATACCGGCACCCTACCGGAGGACTGGAGAAATGCCAACATCTCCATTATCTTTAAGAAAGGAGACCGACATGCAGCCGAAAATTATAGACCAGTATCATTAACATCAGTACCATGTAAATTACTTGAACACATAATATGCCGTCACATGTTAAAGCATTTAGAAAGATACCAAGTTCTAACATCATTGAACCACGGATTCAGGTCCGGATATTCATGTGAAACCCAACTTGCCATCACAATCCATGATATGTTGCAGTCTTATGATAAGGAAACCAAGTTGACATAGCGATCCTGGGTTTCTCCAAAGCATTTGTCCCACATGACAGACTTCTACATAAAATTCATCAATATGGGATTAGAGGAAATGTCCACAACTGGCTTACATCGTTCCTCACAGAAAGGAAAATGCGAGTCCAATTAGAAGGTGAACACTCTAAAGACGCACCTGTAGAATCCGTGGTCCCCCAGGGAACAGTGCTGGGACCAATACTTTTCCATACTTTTCCTTTGTCATATTAATGATCTACCAGATGCAGTCAGTTAGATTGTTTGCAGACAGGAAGACCTAATTTCATTTGAAAAATGTGCAGTCGACTGGGGTATGCACTTCAACGCCAAAAAATGTTACATCCTTAGCCTAAGAAAGAAAAGTCAACGCTTCTATAATCTTAATAACCACATACTGGAGCAAGTTTCATCAAACCCATACTTAGGCCTACAAATCCAAGAAGATCTAAAATGGAAAGAACAAATCACCAACGTTTGCAACAAAGCCAGCTCCACGCTAGGATTCCTTAGGCGAAATTTACAACGTTGCCCTAAAGATTGCCGCAAAACCGCATACATAGCCTTAGTAAGACCTATATTGGAATATGGCTCAGTAATATGGGATCCGTATACACAAACAGAAATCAACAAATTAGAATCTATACAACGGAGAGGAGCAAGATTCATAACCAAAGACTATAAGTCGAGAGAAGAAGGATGTCTCACAAAGATGTTAAAAGACCTTGCAGTATATGTCAATGTATGTATATCATGTAAATAACGGAGACGGCAACCTAAATTGTATAATTTGTGCCTGATCCTTTTGTCTTGTTTATGACAAATAAATATGTTTAAACCAAAAGACCTTGCCCTTCCAACACTCCAAACCAGACGACGACAACAACGGCTGATCTTTTTTACAAAGTGGTTGAGGGGTAGATACCGACACTTCCACCAGATGATATCATAACATTCCATAGACCAAAACGACAAATCAAAGCCAAATCATTTGAAAACTTTGACACTAAAAACATAATTGAAAAGCAAGTAAGAAACAACAAAAGAGCAGTAGTGATACCACACACAAGAACTGAACAATACAAGAACTCATTATTTGTACGCACAGCAATAGACTGGAACAAGGATTCCATCATTGTCAGAAACCCACGGCTGGTTACGTTTCGTTCCTCACTCCATCACCGTGGGTCGATTCGCACAAATTTCCTCGTTTTCATGCATAATTCATGAGCCTATTTCATTGGTTTCTTGACCATCATCTTCAGTTATTTAAACCTATCAGAACGCACCTATTATCACTTGTTCGGTTTAATGTAAATACTATTATTGATTATCCATATTAACCTCCAATTTTGAAGAGTTCCATTTCCGTAAGGGCTAATCTGATTGGATAGGTCTGTCTGATTTGTACGAATCGACCCACGGTGGTGGAGTGAGGAACGAAGCGTAATCAGCCGTGGGCTTCCGACGATGGGATTCCATATCATTTTATTTTTTGGAAATCGGAGAATCCTTTAAAAAGTTACAACATTTTGAGTTTTCAAAATTTTAATTATCTTTGTGCGAATTTGTGGGATTTTGTTCGAACAAGGATAAAAAGCGACATATGAAGCTACCCATATAACTTTTTCCAGACAACTGTAGATATTGCATAGCATGAATTTGCAGAACTTTGTATAGTTAATAGATAAAATCACTAGTACATAATTCCTACATCAGATAATTCAAAATACGGTAAATTTACAAATCCATGTTTTAGCCCATTTATAGAAATGTCCACTAACTGTGAAGATGTCAAGATAGTAATTTACAAAACAACGATTGACATTAGTATAATTTTAAAACGTTGATTTTGCGCATATAATATTTTCAAGCAGGTAATGTCATATTCTCATTGGTTGAACAATTTCGGTTGCCATGGTTACCATATGAAGACACATAAACTTGTTCGATTTTTTAAATAAATATTTTAATCCTCATTTTTTGTTTGTTGCGAAAATGAATAATTTGCCCTCCATCACAATAAAGTTTGTCGGTGACATGCGACAGGTCGGTGGTTTTCACCGGTTAACTGAAATATTGTTGAAAGTGGCGTTAAACACCACAACCCTAACCCCCATAAATACAATATAACCTTATAAGGTTATACGTGTATTAGTATTATCGTTCAGTTGCATCCTGTTTTGTATTTTACGTACTATTTTATTTTTGCGCACACTAATTTTATAAACTAGATCTATTCTAATAATAGATATCTTAAATGGTAAAGATTTAAAACATTTTCTATGTATATAGCGAGAAAAGATGCCTTTTAAATGAACATTTTTCGCGATCATATTCTCGCTATACATCATGTACATTATATACCCGATATGTTTTCATTTTATTGACAATTCCATAAGCACTATGTATCAAAATGCACTTTCAGAAAATGAAAGGGTGTCAAATCATGGATGCTTCATGGCAAACGCATTCTCACCTTACAACACAAAATAATGGAACACCCATTTAACTTATAGGAGAGGGCTGTTGTTTGTTTGTGTGTGTGTGTGTGTGTGCGTGCGCGTGCGCGTGTGTGTGTTTTCCTCTTTTTTCTTTAAACTTATTTATGTCGCCAAATTTAGTAGAAAAAAAATATGTTTCCCTAAATGAAGCAAAAACAACAAACAAAACAAATAAAGTAATATCTGACCCTGCATTTTCAATAAGAAATTATGGTAGAATTTGATGATATTATTAAAAAAAAAAAAAAAAAAAAAAAGGTAACATAATTTACATGTAAGAAAGTCACTTGAAAAAATAATTTGATTTTTGTTTTATGTAAAAAAAAAAAAATCTGGCTCGTGTGAGCTTGTCAAATCGACATCTATTATATCATGGGAGGAGCCGAGGAGCCTGGACCCACACCCTTTTGTTAAAGCTAAGTTATAGCGATGTTTTATATTGTAGAAGTTCTACTAATCCTTGGTTATAGACTGGTAAAAAAAGTTGCATTAACAGAATATTTCCAATTACGTCCTTGTCATTTTTAGCTCACCTTGCCAAAGGCAATGTGAGCTTTTGCCATCACTTGGCGTCCGTCGTCCATTAACTTTTCACATTTTACCCTTCACCTCTGAAACCCCTCAGCCAAATGAACTGACACTTGGTAGGAAGCATCTATGGAAGGTCCTCTATAATGATTGCTAATTTCGTGCCGATCCATTAACAAACATGGCCGTCACAGGCAATTCTTGTTTCTGATTGGCCTATTTTTAAAAATCTTCTCCTCTGAAACCATAGAGCCAAATCAACTGAAACTTGATATGAAGCATCTATGGAAGGTTCTCTATAAACATTGCTAATTTCGTCCCGATCCATTAACAAACATGGCCGCCACAGGCAATTCATGTTTATGATTGTATGCTTTGTAAAAAAAAATGTTTTTCTGTGCAAAGGGAGATAACTCTAATTTAAATATAGATACGTGAATTAGTAAAATACAGTTAGCTATGAATTGAATTACAGATAAATATGCCTCTAAAACCCCTCAGCCAAATGAACTGAAACTTGGTAGGAAGCATCTATGGAAGGCCCTCATTGCTCATTTCGTCCCGATCCGTTAACAAACATGGCCGCCATATGCAACTCCTGTTTCTGAGTGCCTGATTTTAAAAATTCTTCTCTCCTGTAACCGGTTTGGCCAAATGAACCGAAACTTGTTATTGAAAAAGTACATATTTTGAGAATTACACATTTCTCTGAAACTACAATAGATAGAAACTTAATATTTGGTATGGGTGGAGATGCCAATGTGAAGTTGTGCATTCAACATGTTTTATCCCCGGGGCTCAGCCCCACCCCGCTGGGGAATCTGTATAGAAAAATGTGACCGAGATCCCCACCCTAAACCATATATATTTATGATCAGGGTGACTAGGCAAATTAAATGCATCATAGCTCAGGCTCCGGGGTCATACCCCACCCCCTACCTGAAGTGAACTGTTTAATGGTTGAGATCCCCACTCCTAAACCATATATATTTATGATCAGGGTGACTAGGCAAATTAAATTTCTTATAGCTCAGGTCCCGGGTGGTCATACCTTACCCCTACCTGAAGTGAACTTTTTAATGGTTGAGATCCCCACCCCTAAACCATATATATATATGATCAGGGTGATTAGGCAAATTAAATGCCTTATTGCTCAGGCCCC
>MJUT01026227.1:45541-62131 GCA_002080005.1 Gigantidas platifrons
AAAATTTTAATACTTTTCGTCTTATATTTCAAAAACTATAAGAGAGAGATGTTAAGTTTAAATTTCAAAAATGTGCAGCATGTCACGATCTACCTACCCTGCAATTTTGAAGTATATCCCATTACCCATTTTAGTGTTGTTGCCCTTTTTTCATCAAATTTTAATACTGTTCGTCTTATATTTCAAAACCTATAAGAGAGAGATATTAAGTTTAAATTGCAAAAATGTGCAGCATGTCACGATCTACCTACCCTGCAATTTTGAAGTATATCCCATTACCCATTTTGAAGTTATTGTCATTTTTTCATCAATTTTTTTTTTAATTTTAATACTTTTCGTCTTATATTTCAAAAACTATAAGAGATAGATGTTAAGTGTAAACTGAAAACATGTTCAGCTTGTCAAGATCTACATGCCCTGCAATTTTGAAGTAAATCTTATTACCCGTCTAGGAGTTATTGCCCTTTTTTCATAATTTTTTAGCTCACCTGGCCCAAAGACATTATCTTTTATGCATAAATATAGAAAACAGTTAAGGTAATGATCATCTCCCTTTGAAATTTGCTTCGGTATCATTCTATTGTCAGGTGAGCGATACAGGCTCAGTGGGCTGAGCCTCTAGTTTCAAAATTTTCATAATCATTCGTTTTTCTTCATTTGACAATATCAGTAGACGTCATACATCATGAATAAATACGTGTATTCTGTGTCCACGGTTTTTCGACTGATACAGTATAAACTGTGGACACAGTATACACGTATTATTCATGATGTATGACGTCTACTGATATTGTCAAATGAAGAAAAACGAATGAATGATTATGCAAATTTTGAAAAAAGGGGGGAGGAGGAAACAAAATCCATGCCCCATGCACCTGTGATTGGAGTGTTTTCTTAACATTGGTGGCAATACTTTATGCTGTGTGGTATCCACAAATCCTGATCACTAAAAGTTAAAATAGCTTAATTGTGCACAACTGCATTTAAATCCACTGTTTTTCTCTGTTATGCATATTGTAAAGAGAAGGAAATATATATAGATAAGTGTGGACTTACAATTACATGTACTGTAGATTATTTTTAGTGACATTTCCAAATTACGAATTTATTTAAAGTGAAAATTTTAGACTATTAGAGTTACTAAAAATAAAATAAATCTTTTTAAAAATCAGGAAAAAAATTGCCAAAAGCAGGAGGGAAGGGTCCTTTAAATAAGTAAGTGCCTGTGTGCATGCAGTGACAAACAACATTTAACTGAAAATATTTTGAGGATATTAAGACTAAACTGTATAAATTGATAATCAAAATTAGCATTATTTCAATAATCAAGTCTTATGTATTTATTTTACAACTACAAAATGCATGATACTTATAAAAACTGAGAATAAAAACAGAAATCAAAGCCATATTTCTTTAGCTTAGTATGTTTTTCATTTGAAATGTTGAAATCGCTGTCATTTTCAATAATAACAATATTGGTTATTGAAAAACAATATATAATATATGGTTTTTTTTAATACTGAAAGACTTAATTGTGCAATACATGTACATACAGTAGTTTGTTGTCGTTTTGTTAAAAAGTCTTGGTCACTGACAGTTTTTTTTTGTTTTTTTTTAACTTTTGTTCATCATGTTGTGTATTTTATCAGTGAATTATTGGTGTTTATTTACAGTTGTCTCTTCCTTGGAATCAAATTACAAAAAAGGGTGCACTCGACTCGCAGCCGCAAGTGATAAAGTTTACCAGTTGCTTGCCCATGATCAGTGGTTCTCTCCGGCTTCCTCCACCACTAAAACTGGTCGCCATAATATAGCTGAAATATTGTTGAAAGTGGCATTAAAACACCAAAAATCAAATCAATCAATCAATCCTTTGAATCATAATTTTCATTGTATGATAGGCCTACAAACAAAATGTATTTGAATCGTATCGTGAATTTAACACCTTTGGGGTAAAATTGTGCTTAACGAATAAAGAACTATCAATGCTAAAATGCAAAAAAATAATATCATTAGGACAATAAATGTCAGGGCTCTCCAAACCAGACTAAGTGGGCGAAATTCTCATCCTTTATCGGTGGAAGTCGCCCTTGACTCAAAAGCGAAATTAAAGTCACCTTGTTTCTTTTTGCATGTTGCTACTTTCTTGCAAATAATCTGCTTTTTATGGTAAAGCTGATTGACAAAGCGTAAATCAATGTGAAAATATATAAGAATGAGAGAAAATGGTTTTATTCAAGCAATAAAGAAGGTTTAATTTGTTGAGACTAAAGAATTAGGGCAAACTTCTAAATCTGTACTGATGAAATTCCAGGTGAAATTTAAAATGTACATTTATTTTTTTTTATTTTTCAGCGGAGGACTAACAAATCTGTTATATACATGTGAATTATCAGATAACATACAAACACGACCAGGAGAAGCTAGAACAGTATTGTTAAGAGTGTATGGAGATATTGCTAAGGACCTTAAATTCTTAGTTCAGAATTCGGTTGTGTTTTGTTTGTTATCAGAAAAACATTTAGGACCAAAATGTTATGGGTTGTATCCAGACGGAAGAATAGAAGAATACATTCCTGTAAATATTAATTATTATGTAAAATTTTCATCTTTTGAAAAATAATGTAATATGTGTATGAGAAGACCCTGCTATGACTGTCAAATGCAGAACAGCAATAAAAGCATCCTTTACTTTAATTTGCATCTAATAAGTGCAATGTTAAATAGTCTCTCATGTTCATGTACATAAATATCCTTTTTTTCTGAACAATTTGTGACTTGTATACCCACACATATGAGCAACATTATTGTAATATCCTGCATCTTTAAGGAGCCTTTTCAGAGATCCTTCCAACTCACCTTGATGAGTCCTGACTCACCATATAAAGTTGGGACTCGCCAAAGCTTTCAAATTTTCAATTCTTACAATGGTAGGACTCAACAAAATTTTCAGAAATGTCTTCTGGACTCATCAAATTAAATTGCTACAAGGATCCCATGTTGTTCTTATTCTACAAATCAATAATTGAAGTCAATGCATATGCCATATATGTAATTTGCCAACAGGCCAAAATCTACATTTTTGTTCAGGTTAACAAAAAACACATGCATCTTAATTATATCAAATCAGTTTTTGAACATTGTATCCTCAGCATCATGGATGCATGTTGTAGGTATTGTTCTTGTCTTGGATATCTGTGTGAAAACTATAAATAAATGAAAGATTGATGACAGGTCTTTTTATACACTGCAGACAAAATGCCTTCAGAGACAAGATCTAAACAACACAGAGATATCAAGACAGATAGCTAGAAAGTTGGCTGTAATACACAACCTTGATATGCCATTGTGTAAAGAACCCAAGTTCCTCAAAGAGCTAATTGGACAGTAAGTAGTTAGTCAGTCTGGAAAATAGAAGTCTTTCTTATTGGTAATCCTGGTACCCTCTTATAAAGTCACTCCTTCTAAAGATTTTTAATGAGCTAATGAGGTTGTAAGTAGCTGTTAGTCAGTCTGGCAAATATTGATATTTTTTTCATTAATAGGTTATATTTACAATGCAGGCCTAAAATGAAATTTTCCTCTTTTTAAATTTTTTTTTAAATACCCACTAAAGCTGACCATACCCCCCAAAAATAAAATAAAAAGGATTAACATTTCTTTTACCCTGTTATATATTATATGTAATTCAAAAATGCTTTATAAGACTGGAGGAAAAAAACAATATAAATTTGAATTTCTGTTGCTATCGGCCCACTATATACAGAGTAAACCATGTACATGTATATGAAGGGCACTGAAAGGGAGCCAGAAAATGCACCCTTTATGATGCTTGAGCAGTTCAAAGTTTATACACTATTCATTAAATGTTGAAAATGAAACTGCCCTTTATAGACAGTGGCTTGTTATATACAGGTTCATATTAAGACAGGTGTGACTGTTATAGACAGTGGCTTGTTATATATAGGTTCATATTAAGACAGGTGTGACTGTAATTGTACAGTAATTGTGAGTCTGTTTTAACAGCAAACCAACATTTGTTTACTTTAGGCCTAAAACAAAGTCCATTTGTGGACATTGAACTGATATTAAGAGAGGTAGTGTACCTGTAATTGTATTGTCATTCATGGTATCTGTGGTCTAATAGTAGTATTTAACCTTCACTAGATTACAATTGTCATTCATGGTATGGATGGTCTAAAAGGAGTATTAACCTTCAATAGATTACAAAATTTCTCCTTATGTTCATGGCATACTATGTCATAAAAAGATTATTTTTGTAAATTTTGTTGTGTAAGTTCACATAAAAAGATTATATTTGTTTTTGTAAATTTTGTTTTTAAGTTTTGTGTGCAATAAATGGAACTAAATCATCAATTTATCAAGAAGACAATTGCCATTTGTTTGCAATTTTTTTTTTTTTTTTAAATGAGGAAATATTTAAAGTATATCTTTTAAATCTGTTAAAAACTAAAATATTATAGATTCATAATAAAAATATACAGTGAACCCTGAATAAACCAGCATCATGTATAAACCAATCTTAAAATAAAGTCCTATTAAATAAATGTAGAAAATCTTTGTTAATTAACCTGTATGAAGCGAACACCTGTCTATCTGGAACATAAAAGTTGGTTCCTGTGAGGTTTGGTTTAGAGAGGGATCACTGTACATATAAGTTATGTAACATCTTGTAACATGCTGTATGTACATCAATATTTTTTTATTTGATCTCATTAAATCAAGTAAAGTGAAATTGATTTATTTATGTTGGTAAAACTGAAATATACATGTTTATTAGCGACAATAATTGATCATACAGTGAACCTCCTTAGAACCAGTTGACATGTTCGGTTTAGAGGGGGTGGGGCTATAGTGTTTAACACCACTTTCAACAATATTTCAGTTATATCGTGGCGATCATTTTTATTTGTGGAGAAAACTGGAGAAATCCACCAACCTGTTAATTTAGACAGATGTTTGGTTTATACAGTTTAACTTAGCAAAGATTTCCTACTTTTAGGACTGTATTTAAAGTTTGGTTGATACAGGATTCCAGTTTTATTGAAGTTTTGACTTAGAAACAGGTTTCACTATATTAACATTCCCTATATTAAAATATCATAACATAAATATGTGTTGTACATATCCATGATGTAATATAATATTTATTATACTAATGACCAAACTCCAATGTCCAGCTATTGAACTATAAGTGAGCTTTTACAAGATTAATTTTGTGTTTGTCATACATAAAACATTTTGACATTTTAATCTTCTCCTATAGATCTGTTCAACCAGAGGAAACAATCTTGGCAGGGGTGTTCCCTGGGTCAAAGAAGATGTGGGCTATACAATAAATAGAATGGAGTATGGGGATCAGCTTGGAAGGGGCCTAGTATCAAGAACTTACATAAATAAATCTATGATATTCTTCTTAGAACCAGCAGTAGAAATACTACAATATAATTGGCATACAGAGTTAGGGTTATGGTGTTTAATGCCACTTTCATTAGCACATTTTTGTATTTCAGTTATGTCGTCAGGGTTATATTGTGTACATCAACACTTAGGTTCAACTCTGTACAAAGGCCCCACGTCTATCGATTCTTATCTCTGTGGAATTTATATCTTTAAATTGAGCTGGAATTTGGAAATTTAAAAGAAAGTTTTTTATGAACCTGTTAAGGAAATGCAAATTGTATGGCATAAATATAACTGTGAAATGGAGATTCACTATAGTACTGATGAATGTTCTATGGTCTTGGACTTGGGGAATCCTAATATAAAATAAAATCAATGGAAGCCAATAAATCAATTAATCTTCTATGAATGATACAGGGTTAACAGTTTTTGAATATTTTTTTTTCAGTGTATGTACTTTTTCTATATTCAATTTTAAATAGAATAATACGTTTATACAGTGTACATACATATAAGGCCTAAAACCGAACACAATGAAAAGCTGAAATTATGTTGTAAAAATTAATTGAAAATTACCAGGTTAATACAGTATATAGGTCTCATTGTACAAAATATTATGCATATAACCTTTATTTTGACTCCAAAATTAAAAAAAAAAATTGTATGGAAGGTATTTAAATAAAATTGGTTTCACTTTACAATGTACTGGTAGTAGCATATTGCACAGGCACTCGTTTTACTAAATAGGTTTATTTAGTAAAACGGCAGCTGAACCTAGAAACAAAAGTTAGTAGAACAAGAAAGTTGTAACACTAATTATTATATTTTAATCTATATGATAGATTTTGATTGGATTAAAATAGTCATGTGATAATAAAATAATTGAGATGTTTTGCCAAAATTTGCGCTGCCGGGAAACAACCATATTGTTCCCTGCCGAACAACCCAATTTTCCCCCACAAGGGAGATAACCTATAAAACATTGGCAAAATTTGCACTGCCGGGAAACAACCCTATTGTTCCCCGCCGAACAACCCAATTTCCCTCCACAAGGGAGATAACCTATACAACATTGGCAAAAATATAATAAAACAATTACGGCCCTCTGTGTAGGGAAACATCCAGATTTGCCAACCCTCGGGGGGGTTGTTCTCCCTCGGGCAAGCCCTCGGGGAAAACAACTTCCCCCTCAGGTTGACAAATCTGGATGTTTCCCTACACAGAGGGCCGTAATTGTATAATGTTGTAAAATATGGATATATGGCTTTAAGATGTACTTCCAAACAAAGATCCATACCATAATCGCGGGAGGGACCAAATGAGGAAAAGGGGGGGTCCGGAATACGAGTGCCTGTGTTCAGACATGCATAATTTTCTAAGTATTGAGTTGGAACTGAACCTACAAAAATTTATCAGATTAGTTTTAACAAAGGTCTATTATTGTAACTTTGATACTATTTTTAGGTTTAAAATCACAGATATTTTTTCGGATTGCCAAGCTAAAAATAAGTGGAAATTTTGACTTTCTCGTGGAAAAAGCAAAATTGATGAGCATATACCATTCAGATAAATATGTAGATATCTTTAGTGTGCATGACACGTTTCTGAAACAACCTTCATCAGGGACGTTCAAAATTGAAAGATTGGAAAGCCAAATAATTTAATATTATTTATAAATTCTAATTCTTTTTGTGATATTAATTGAATCATTTGAAAATCTCACTTAAAATTTACCAACTCGTGGTCACATATATACTAAAGAATTGCTCAGAATGTTATTTACAACAATCATCTAGAATCTGATTGAATCTCATGTAGACAAATAATAAATCTGACATGATACATGACATGAGAAAAAAATTACATAACATCATAATGAAATTTCTGACAGCTGAAAGAAAAAAAACCTACTGTGACTGTGCAATGTAGAACAGCAATATAATAAAAGCATTGTTCCTTGTAAAGTTGGATAATTTCTCATGTTCATATACCAGTACATGATTCCATATCCTTTCTTACTACACAAGGAGATAATTTCTCATGTTCATATACCAGTACATGATTCCATATCCTTTCTTACTACACAAGGAGATAATTTCTCATGTTCATATACCAGTGTACATGATTCCATATCCTTTCTTACTACACAAGGAGATAATTTCTCATGTTCATATACCAGTGTACATGATTCCATATTCTTTCTTACTACACAATGAGATAATTTCTCAGAATTACGTGAGTAAAATTTTGTACAGAATCTCACAGAATGACATGAGGAAAATGCTGAAGGATGTCACAGTATGATATAAGAAGAAAAAAAATGCTTTGAAATCTAACAGAATAACATGCATATGAGAAGGCTAACATGAGAAAAAAATCTTACAGAATCTCAGAATGACATGGGAAAGATATCCCATGTGTAATTTATGCCTTTTGCAATTGACAGAGATTATAGGTTTGTTTGTTTGATGGTGTTTAATGCCACTTTCAAGTGAGTTTCAACAATATTTCAGTTATATTGTGGTGGTCAGTTTTATTGGTGGAGGACACCAGAGTATCCAAGAAAACTACCAACCTATATCGCAAGGCACTGACAAACTTTATAGCATATTATTATACCTCTAATCAGAATCTAGGAATTTGATTGGTTGTTGATTAAACATTAAAATCGGCAAATGACTCCGAAAACGCCTATTTGAACAGAAATGACCTCGCGTGCATTATAATGACTCCAACTTGCCAAGAAACTGACCTCGCGTGCGTTATAATGACTCGGTCAATGAAATTAATTACCTGCGTCGGCTCGTTATAATGACTTCTTAATAACTCCCTATGTTTATAAACATAAAGTATATAGTTTCCGTGCCTTTTGATTAGGAAAGGACACTGCCACCTGTTTTTTTTTTATTCGTTCATAACTCCATGAACTTTTCAATATGCAAGCCGTAACTACGATGATCCACCATCTTGAAAACGTGAAGTTCTACATATCATATTTACAACAATATACAAAAATAATTAAAATGCCTACCTTGTAAACGTATTTTAGTTAAATCTTATTAAAATTGAAGCGTACACGAAGTCAAATGATGCCAGATCTTTACATTTTAAACTGGAAGTCTTCATATGACGTCATGTTGTTAATGTTCCAAAGTCGTCAACAACATTTCGCGGAATTTTAATTTGTGCAATTTTTATACCATTGATATGTTAGAATAATACATTTTTATCTACAATATTGAATTTAAGAATTATAAGTATTAAACGGTTCTATTTCGGTATAATAAAACAATTGATTACTCCCTAAGAAGTCAATACCAGGATATGAGGACCTCTCGACTTGTCACTCTCAGTGACCTGACCTGACCTCGGTCGTTGGCCTTGGTCAGGTCAGGTCACCTTGAGTGCCAAGTCTCGAGGTCTTCATATCCTGGTATTGACTTCATAGGGAGTAATTAATTGTATAATGTTGAATCGAGTACACATCACCTGAGCAGGATTTAAACTCACAACGTTAGTGGTGATAAGCACTGATTGCACAGGTAGTTATAAATCCAACTACCATACGATCATGGCTTCGATGACCCAAAAAAATTACATTATAGAAAATGACGAGTTTTGAATTATTTTTTCAGCTGGATGGCAGAAATCACTAACAATACCAGCCCTGATGATTCTGATCCTAATATTAAGAAGATTACATCTTATAACCTTGAGTCTGAGTTGTCATGGTTAATGTAAGTTTTATATTTAAAATTTAAATAAATCAGTTATTTGTGAGAAATAATTTGCTTTATGAAATGTTAGTTTATCTTAAAAGTTCACTACATGTAAATATAGCATCTCTACATGGTTTGAAGTACATGTAGGTGTACGGTATTCAGTCTCATGAATATAATTCAGCTAGCCCTTAATTATTATGCATGTAAATGCATGGAAAATTAAAGAAACATATACACATATATCTATCATTTCTTGAGGTCTCCCAGGAAGAGGTAATCCTCCTTAAATAAAGTATAGAAAACATTGTACTGCCTTGAATTGTACACATGTATGTATGTTTTGGAAACATGCCACCGCCATGCTTTTATATGTATGTCTGGAACATATTCTACTGTCATGTTCATGCATGTATGTATGTTTTGGAAACATGCCACCGCCATGCTTTTATATGTATGTCTGGAACATATTCCGCTGTCATGTTCATGCATGTACTAGTATGTATGTTTTGGAAACATGCCACCGCCATGCTTTTATATGTATGTCTGGAACATATTCCGCTGTCATGTTCATGCATGTATGTATGTTTTGGAAGCATGTCACTACCATTTATGTACATGTTTGTCTGGGAAATATGCAGGGCTGTCTTAATAACATTAGAAGCCCCCGGGCAAAGCAATGCACTGGTGCCCATACCTACACAATCAGTCACATGAATAAAACTGTGTCGATCAAATAAAACATTGGTACTTCCAACAAAATCAGTGTTTCAGCATTAAAAAAGATGGTGTACTCAACATACATGTACATAGATTGGCATGGGCCTCTATACTCGTGGGGCCCCCGGGCAGCTGCCCAGTGTACATGTGCCCATTCATTAAGACGGTATTGGAAATATGCCGCTGTAATGTACATACATGTATGTATATCTATCTGGGAAGCCAGCCACTTCAATGCATGTATATGTATGTCTGGAAAATATACCACTGCCATGCACATCCATGCATGAACATTTTGGAAGCCTGCTGCTGGCAAACATGTACAGTCATGCCTAGAAAATATACCACTGCTATGCATTTATATATATCAGGGAAACGTGCCACTGTCTAACATGTACAGATCCATGTAGGTCTGGGAAATATGCCACTCTCATGTACATGCATGTATGTAAGTCTTGGAAGTATGCGACTGTCATATATGTTCATGTTTCTGGCAAACATGCCACAGACATGTAATGGTTGTATGAATATGTGGGAAACATGCCACTGTCATGCATGTCTATGTATGTCTGGGAAATATAACACTGCCAAATGTGCACATGCATGTCTGAAAAATATGCCACTGCTCAGTCTGCTGTGTACATACATGTATGTATGTCTTGAAAACCTTCCACTGACACTGACAAAAATAAAAAAAGAGGTACTTCGGTACATTATGCTTTGCATTTTTCTTAAACAGAAAATTGCTGTAAAATAGATGAGATCAGCTAATTCATAAAACATGTAGGTACATGAATGACTTCATCAGCAATAAACATTGATCTTTGGAACATGTTTTTTATTTATTAAGACCACTCAAGTGTTTATGGAAAAATTTTACATTTTTTTTTTTTTATTAAAAATTCAACCTTTGGTGGGTCAGTAACTTTTATTAACAATTATTGTAAGATATATTGAGATTAATGCCATCCCATGCCACAGTTTATAAATTTTATTTCGATTCACTTGAGCATGGAATTATAAAATCAAGCAATGGATCAATATAAACTGAATTACCTTGACATACTTATGTACAAATGTATATAATGTATTAGAAAACTGCATGTAGACCATGAAACATTTTATTGCTTGTAAAATGAATGCATTCATTTCCTTTAATCTTTATATGGTTTATATTTAACAAATAGTTCATGGCAGTTTATGGACCGGGATGTCAACCACCTTTGTGAGTGACAGACCGGTCCATAAACTGCCATTTGGCCCAAAGTGCCATGAACTATTTGCTATATTATACTCAATACTTGCAAATCTGTCAGACGACATGTTTTTTGTTATTGTATATCTAAGAACAAAAACGAGTTTGGACAAAATCCGGAAGGAAACATTATATTGACCGGGCCTGGTCAGTATACTGTTATATTGACCGGCTCACTAACAAAGACAAGTAGGTGAAATATAAACGTAAAGTATACTATAACAGAATGTAAGCAACAGCTAAGAACTATGAAATGATACACACTGATACGACATTATATTACAAACTTTAAATCTGGGATGTAGTTTTATTACTCTAAGAGAGCCATGCAATAATATTCAACAACCTAGATGTGATATTGCATGACTTCATGTTACAAACATTCATACCACGGTTTTCAACGTTCATCGCTTAAACAATCTCAAGCTTCGCGATCCGTTGTTTAACCGTTTAACTTGGAAAACCGTGGTATAAATATTAAATAATTAAAAATGAAAAAATAAAATTATTTCAACAAGAATTCTTTTGGGAGTAATTGTCATTTTCTTATTTTCACAGTTTTGTAGCTTTTATTTTATGCTGTTTATTTTATTTGTGTCTATGGCTATATGAAGTTGTCATGGTTACAATATAAATAAAACCTGCATGTTTGACCTTTTCATGATCAGTTGTATGGTCAAAGTTTAAACCAATATTTTTGAAAAAAAAATACCTTATTTTTAGATTCAGAAAAAGTACTGGTAAACAAAATTTTTGACTGCTTCCTGTAATATTGAAGTGTTTTTTTTTATTAACATACAAACAACATTATTACCATCAAAATTCTCTGAGTACATGTATACATATAGAGCTGTACTGTATAGTCATTGACCTTTTGACTTTTTCAATAACTCTAAGTACTGGTCATGATTGACTAGAAATGTTTATCAATGAAAAGATTTTCAATAGAAAAGCATATAATTAACCTTGATCATAAAAAAATTTGAGGAAAATATGAATCAAAACAAAAAATATGACCAAGGAAGGTCACTGAACTGTTGTTATGATTCGCTACGGGAATTCGGAATACACAGTGAACAGAGTTTTCTAAATACAATTTTTTTAGTTTTAATTAAAATAAAATATAGTGATTACACAACTGCACAATTATTGTGAAAGATAATTATGACCTTGTAAGGTGTACACTACAGGGGATTTATTTCTTAAAAGTAGACTTTTTTAAGCACCATTTTCTTGTACAAGGTGGACTTTTTTTTTTAAAGAAATGATCAAATCTGTGGTATTACAAAAATGTAGTTGATATTCACTAAAACAGGTTATTTTTAATGTCTACCGAAGTGAACACAATTTCACTTGGGCAGGTGATTTTATTTAACATACAAATGTACATGTACAATAAAAATCACAATTTCTAAGGATACAGATATCTAAATGTAGTTGTGTGAAGTATGTATAGATTCTCCGTCTGCTACCAGTTGGTTACGATATTTCTTAAAATAAGATAGTTAAATTTGGAGAGTGGAGAAATATCGTAATCAACTCGTAGGAATCTGTAATTTCTGTGGTAATGACTATTAAAGGGAATTTGGCGGGAATTCTCACGTAGAAATTTAACCGCCAGACACCATGGTGATTAAATATATTGCCCAATTGGTCAAGGAGAAGCATTACATATATCAATAAAACTATAAAAAAAAACAACCAAAGAATAGCATGAATTATATAAGAAAAAAAATGCTTTTGACAAGTGATTAAATCATCATGTTTTTCACTTGTATAGGTGGTTTTATGTTGTGAAGCAAAGGAAGATCAATTCTTCTTTACATTATGATTATTTAGGAAAAAGTTACTTAAGTAAGTGATTAAAAAATCACTTGTTCTAATCAATCTCGTGATTGTGTGCAGTGATCTTTTAGAACTGAAATGAGTGTTTTTACTTATATATATTATCTACTGACATATTATGGCGGTTTATGGTGTTTGACGCCACTTTCAACAATATTTCAGTTATATTGTGGCGATCAGATTTATTGGTGGAGGAAACTGGAGAAAACCACGACCTTTCGCAAGTCACTGGCAAACTTTATCACATAATGTTGTGTCGAGTACACCTCACCTGAGTGGGATTCAAACTCACAATATTAGTGGTAATATGATTGCATAGGTAGTTAGAAATCCAACTACAATACGATCACGACCATGACGGCCCACTTTTTGCTTATATATTATCTACTGATATTATATTATATACTAGATAAACTTTGAAATAAACATATCACATGCAGAGTTTTGTATCTAACTTTTTATGTCATTTAAAAAGTTTTAAAAAAAACCTTCCTGGATCTTTAATTCATTACTTTCATTAGGGTTATAACAGTGCATTGTGTCAAAATGCTTTTATTTTTTACCTACATGTATCAATTAAACCGAAAACAAAATATTTTTGTCTAGAAGAAGTTGTTTGCTTATTATGATATTGAAACTTCAAGTCCCTGCAAGATTGGGCAAGATCTACTAGTACTTGTTATAAGGATTTTACAGGACAAGTGGGGTATATGGAATTTCCACACTCATGAAAAGCGATCAAAACAAACTATTATTAGATTTTAAATTGTCTGAAAATATATTTTTCTTCCTGTTAATTTTTGTTGTAAAAAACATTTTCTTTTATTTTGTAGCAACGAACCTGTTGACATAAGTGTCTTAATTTTCAACAAACATTCTTTAAAAATGTTCAGTTAAGAACATTTAAGAAAAAATTACAAAATGTATATATTTTCAGTAGAAAATAAGACATAATAATTTTTTTTATTCAATTGTTTTAAAAAGGAAATTGCACTTTGTTCAAGGAGAATCACATGATATACAGTACAATCTATTTTTAATTTATGCACTTTTTATTTTGGCCTTGAAGTTTTATGAACTTTTTTTAATCACTGGTGCATATTTATGTGAAAAGTTTCCCCTCAAACTCAAAAAAGTTTGGGAAAATAAGTCTTAAGGAAAACAATTACAAATGTATCAGATGTTGTGCTTATTGAGCATAGAGGTAAAATCTAGAAGATGCCTGCTTCTTACACCTCCTTCAATTTTAAAAGGTAGAGGTAAAATCTAGAGGATGTCTGCTTCTTACACCTCCTTCAATTTTAAAAGGTAGAGGTAAAATCNTTTTTATTCAATTGTTTTAAAAAGGAAATTGCACTTTGTTCAAGGAGAATCACATGATATACAGTACAATCTATTTTTAATTTATGCACTTTTTATTTTGGCCTTGAAGTTTTATAAACTTTTAATCACTGGTGCATATTTATGTGAAAAGTTTCCCCTCAAACTCGAAGATGTTGTGCTTATTGAGCATAGAGGTAAAATCTAGAGGATGCCTGCTTCTTACACCTCCTTCAATTTTAAAAGGTAGAGGTAAAATCTAGAGGATGCCTGCTTCTTACACCTCCTTCAGTTTTAAAAGGCAAGGATGTCTGGATAAGAGAATAAATATATGGTTGCCTTGAAATAAACCTTTACTTCCACAAAATATTAACAAGTACAAAAAATATCTGGTATTATATAAAAATAGATTTTGCATTTTCTTGCCAATTTAATTTGTAGGAAATAATATGGTACATATTTATGACTATATCTATGTAAATTATATGATCTATTTTTATTAAACACCAATCAATCAATCAATCAATCAATCTATTTCAGAAAGAAGATAGAGGATTTAAAATCACCAGTTGTTTTTTCACACAATGATTTACAAGAAGGTAAGTTGACAATCTTATTTAAATTCAGTGTTTGTTGTATTTTTAAAATGTTGTTTTTATTTTGTGATACACAAACATCTAACAACATTCTTAAACGGGGTCATGTCATGTAACCTTTCATTCATCTTTGATTGTCCGATCAGATGTAATACATGAAAATATATTGACCAATCAGACAAGTTGAGACAACAGTTCTTGACAATTTATCTGTTTTGATACTCAAATATTTCGTAGGCTTATCACTGATTGGTCGGTTGTAGATATGAACCCTAACATGACCTCATACAAGATGTTGTTAGATGTTAGTGTATAGCCAAAAAAAAAAAGATACAACAACATCTAATTCAATTAGGTTGGTTAGTTGAAAACATTAGTAACACTATTTCATTTTGTATGTAAAATGTATATACAAGTGAAACAGACACATCCAGATTATCCTATAGGCTAGTATAGGCTGCAGCCTAGGGCCCCTCAAGCTTGGGAATTTGCAATAAGCTAACATAAAGCTATGTAAATGTCGCTAAAATATTTCATGAGTAAAAACATATTCAAGACAGGTGTGGGGGAGTTAGAGGGTGGCTTTGTCTTGGGGGGCTCATAATTTGATTAGCCTAGGGGCTCCAAAAGGTGATAATCCTGCCCTGTACACGTTTCATATATATCTGAATATAAAACTTTCTCAATTTCTTTTTTGAAACTAAATCTTGTTTTAGAGAAAAAAAATAGAATATTTGAAAGACATGGATATTAAATAATTAAATCATTTAATGCAATTATCCATTCAGCTGCAAGACTGAATTCTTAAATGCTTTTAAGTTGATTTTTTTATTGGAAAAAAATATTGTACAAATGTACATGGCTTTTTTAAAGTCCAAATATGGAAATTTACTTGTAAACAAAATTAGCACTTAAGAATTAGATAGAGGTGACGTATTTCAAGGATGCATTAATTTTAATCCTTGGTCTTATAACTTGATCTGATATACAGTCAAATCTGTCATTATCCAACACATGAATAAACTAAACTCTTGTAAAACTGTAGATAGATTGATGGTTTGGTTTGTTTTATGGTGTTTAGTGCCACTTTCAACAATATTTCAGTTACTAGTATATCATGGTGGTCAGTTTTATTGGTGGAGGAAACCAGAGTACCTGGAGAAAACCACTGACCTATCGCAAGTCACTGACAAACTTTATAACATAATGTTGTATCGGGTACACCTCGTCATGAATGGGATTCCAACTCACAACTTTAGTGGTGATAGGCACTGATTTAGTCCAGTGTTTCAGTGATCAGTGCCTTGTCAGTCCAGTGTTTCAGTTATCAGTGCCTTGTCAGTCCAGTGTTTCAGTGATCACTGCCTAGTCAGCAGGTTTTCAGCAGTATCATGGTGAGAACAAGTTACTGATGACAGGAACAAGAAGATGATGATGTTGGCTTCGTACATGACTAATACATTTGTTGGATTTTTGTATAGTGAAAAAAACGTAGATATCTAATTTAGTGTGCACAATATATTTATTGAAATAATAGTTAATAGTCAAAAGATTGGAAAGACCAATAAATGATCTTTAGAAGTATAAACAGGAAAGCACTATCAGTGAAGGACACCCATGACTGAGGGAGACTGATGTTAGTTTTAATAAATGATCTTTAGAAGTATAAACAGGAAAGTAATATCAGTGAAGGACACCCATGACTGAGGGA
>MJUT01026227.1:65014-95254 GCA_002080005.1 Gigantidas platifrons
TATCAGTGAAGGACACCCATGACTGAGGGAGACTGATGTTAGTTTTAATAAATTACATGTACATAATTTAGGAACTGTAAATTTCGGAAAAACACACAAATGTACATGTACATGAATTATGTAGAAGTGATCGCTGAAGCAGGTTTGACTGTCAAGGGTTTATGTTAATCCTGGTAGAATGTATATAGATAGCGATGACTCAATTGAAGGATATATATGTACAGTTATATGTATCAGTTGTTTATGAATCATTTTAATCAGGTTTATTGACCGTTAGTTTGAACCAAGTGTAGAAACATATATTTATTATTGATCCTTTGTTATATAATGTAACATCTTGACATGTATTATATTCAGAAATTGATTGTTTGTGGATGTTTTATAATGACTAAGGATATTCATTGACCCAGAATGTATGTGTCATTCAGTAAAATCACTGACAAACTGTATCACATAATGTTGTATCGAGTATACCTCGCCATGAGTGGGATTCGAACTCACAACTTTAGTGGTGAGAGACACTGTCAGTTACTTGCGGCAGGTTGGTGTTTTTCTCCGGGTACTCAGGTTTCCTCCTCCAATAAAACTAACATCTATGATATAACTGAAATATTGTTGAAAGTGGTGTTAACCACCATATTCCCTAACTCATACAATCACGACATCGCCAACTTGACCGTGTAACCTTCTTTAAGGGGGTACCATACACTACAGAGAGATAACTCTTTAAAATCAGTTGAACGTTTTGATCATATGATGTTTGTATGCAGATTTCAAGCATCTCACTGATCAAAACCACAGAAAGAAAAGCTGCTATGTGGCTAGTGAATTTATAGCTCTGAGTCTGTTGGTTGGAATTTGTTAAAATGTTGATATTTATTACAGTGGATATATTCAAACATACTACAAAAAGAATAAGAAAATTAAAATTAAACGAGCAGATCAAATTTTACCTGAAGTGTATGGTACCACCTTAAATAAAGAATTTATTATTATTATTAATATTATGCATTATAAATTTGTTCTGAAGGTATTGAAATAAAATAAGCAGACACAACATTTATGATTTCAGGGAACTTGTTATACTTCAGAAAGTGTGATAACCCTGAGAAACAACTGACGGTCATTGATTTGGAGTATTGTAGTTATAACTATAGGTTTGTATTAGTCTAGACACTATATCTCACAGCACTTTTCCGACTTGATTCTAGAATTATGTTGGTTTTTTTTATACATTTTATTGGAGTTATTTCCCTTTGATGTGGGCAAAAATTCATTGAAAAAAACATATATTTTTTTCTAATAATCTTCACAAAATTTGAATATTGTAACAACTTGCAAATTTTCTATTTGCTATAAAATTATCCTCTGATATTTTTTTTTTGCAAGATATAAAATATCTACAAGTTGTAAGAAATTATCCTCGTATCCTTTGTCCTCTCGTTGCTCTTGCTAGAAAGAGTACAATTTTGCCTGTCGCAAGGGAAATAACTCATATCAAAGACATATAATTTTAGAATAAAATCGGAGGCCTATTTATCAACATTTCTGTTTTCTACATTTTTATATCACTAAAGTAACAATAAAAGTTAAATAATTACTGAAAATGATATGATTTACTTATTTGAGAAAAAAGATCAAATAAGAAATAGAAATGTGCAAGGTTAAGGATCCTAATGGTCCATTGGAATAATTCATCATCCTCCAACCCAAGACCAGTAAAACTTTGTTTGGACCAGTAAATTGTTCAGTTTTATTTAAAACTATATAAAAATAAATTCTAGAATTTGATTCAGACCAGTAAATCCAAATTTTCATTTTGAGGACTGTTTATGCAGATTCTATCTAATAGTCTCCTGGGTTCCAACCTAGGCCTCTAATCTCTTCAATGTCATTTCTCGAGCTCTCTGACTAAATAAAAAATTCCCTGAAGGTTAATAGTATACTCTGACTGCTGTATGCATACTCCATCTAAAATAATCTCAATTCTGACAGTCATCTTTTTTTTTTCATTTCCATAAAATATCTAAAAAATTATATTAAATTGATCCAAAGGATTTCCTATTAATTTTGTTATCTACCATTGTGCTATATATATTTGTTTTAATTTAGACCGTGTTGCTTGAGATATTTTCTTAACCTCACATTAAAAATAAAAAATAATTAAGCTTTCAATTTCTAATAAACTAATAAAACTTTTGTTTTTTTAGTGTTTTCACTTGTTTTTCAACCTCATTCGATCTTGAACTTTCTTTAATTATCTCATGTTTATTTAGTTAAATAAAATATTGTTTACACTAAACTTAAGGCTTACTTCTATCCTTGACAAAGGCTGTCAACATCAAAACTCGGTTTCAAGTATCATGTATGCTCATCAGTAAAGATTTTATTTTTACCCATATGGAAAATGCCCTAAAAATACAATAAATCCTTTGTTTCTGACAGTATGAATAAATAATACTATCACAAATAAACAGAAAAATATATCCTTAAAATGTACAGAAAGTCGGGACAAAAATATTTGGACACTTAAAATTTTCCTTTTTATATTTCATAAAAAACTGATTTTTCAGAAAGTTATCCAGAAGTCAATTCATGTTTGATTTTTATAAAAGCAAAAACAAAAAAAACAAAAAAATTATTGTCAAAAGCAGAATTAAAAGTAGTTTTACTCTATAATTCCAATATAATTATTTAAACTAAAAGTTTTTTTTAGAATATACCAGTTAAAGACTAAAAGCTGAATTAAGTTTGTCCAAAACACAATACATTGGTCATACTATTACTTTTGTAGACAAATAATTTAAGTCAGTAAGATTTTTTTTAAAACATGCTTTTAAAATTATTTGAAAATTACTACTATAAATTACATATTTTTCTGCTTTTGTTTTTAAAAAAGCTGTCAAAATCTGACTTGAATTGACTTCAGGATAAATTTTTTGAAATATTGTATGTTTTATATGAAATACATGTACAGTAGTTCACCCTCTTATAAAGTCACCCCTTCTGTGGTGAAAAACTGGCCTTACAAGAAGAGTATTCTCTTTTGAGGTGGACAGTTTGGTAGTACAGTCCAACCTGCTTTAGTGACCACCTCTATTAAACAACATCTTGTATTATATGACCTTAGATTTTATTTCCCTTCACAGTGCATTTCATATCAATTAAACCTGTATTAAGCAACCACCTGTCTTATGTGACCATATTTCACATAAGACAGGTTTGACTGTATTTTATTATCTTGGTGCATCTGAAATCTGGCCTGATAAAGGGATGGTCTTTGGTGCCAGGAGCTTTATTAGAGGGCAGACTACTTTATATAAGTAAAATCTGTAGGGTTTTAATACTTTTGTCCACTGTCTGTTGAATTTAAAGGTAAAAAAAATTCCTGTGTCATAATTAAGAAATAAAATTAAGTACATTAACCAAATTTGTTGTCAATTTTATCTTTAGAATTCATTAAAATAGTTGTAATATATAAAAATTTCAGTTAACTTTGTTTATATTACCCCTTGAATACTGTAAATGATTGTTTGTTGTTGTTGCAGTTTTGAATATCTTAGAGAAACTATAAATAGATTCTCTGCTATTAGGTTAGCCATAACAAAGTGTTTGTTTGCCCAAACTAGACCCATGGGTATTGGCCATGGGAAGATATGTGTGGAAATTCTTTTTTTTTTTACTTTTTCTTTTCTTTTTTTTTAAATCTGCTAAAATTTTGAATGAAATATGAAAATATCCAGAAATAAAAAACATCAACATTTTTTAAAGAAATTCTTTTTTCTGGTAGGTTGTGTTTGGGCAAATAAACTATTTATTAATTATAGCCTTACTATTTTACTTTACCACCGGGTTTACAGAAGAACATACTAATTTCTTAACTATTTATTGATTTCAGAGGATTTGATTTTGGTAATCATTTTTGTGAATGGTGCTATGATTACCAAAGTGAACAGGAAATGCCTTATTTTTCTTACCACGAGGAAACTTACCCTTCAAAACCAGAACAAGTGAGTACCAGTAATAATTCTTTGCAGACGACAGAAATCTCCCAAGGATTTCATTGTCAAAGATTGTATTGTCTAATATATATAGATTCTTTTTTGTATTATCATTTATTGAGATGATCCTCAAATTCGATTTAAAAAAAAAAAACTTTTTTAACTTTTAACTTTTTTTTTTAAATTGTAAACTTGGTTACTTTCACAAGGTACGTTTTTTTTCACTTTTCTGTAAAAATAAATGATAGTTGTGTTTAATTTATCATAATTTTCATCTGCGTTTGTTAACTTGTATGCTAGAAATATGTCTTTGGAATTTGTATTAATACAATTTCTCTCAAAAAACAAAAAAATGAAAAATAAGCAAGTCTTTTGTGAAAGTATTCATGTTTACCAAGTAAAATTGAAGACAAATTTGAAGAATCATGCTTTAGTATAAATAGCAACATTCATCAGATCATGTACAATTTGTTTAAATTAAAATTCAGCAATTTAGACATGAACTTCTTCTAAAAGTAATGATTCTTTTTCCGCTTGATTAATTTTCGTTTTACGAAAGAGGAACTCAATAAACAACATTAATCAAAAAAGAATCTGTAATCAATGCTTACAAAATTTGAAAAAATATTTTAAATAAATTTCCATTTCTTTTTGCAGTATCAGTTCTTCAGAGAATATTTAGATGCTAAGAATGAGCCTTGTACTGAGGAAGGCTTAGAATCTATGTACAAAGAAGCAAACACATGTGCCTTAGCTTCACATTTGATGTGGGCTTTGTGGTCAGTGGTGCAAAAGGACAAGTCCGATATTGAATTTGGATATCTGGTAAGCACAATTAAGGTTCTTGGTTGTGATCGTATGGTAGTGGAATTTACAAGTACCTGTGCACTGACAGTTCCTATCACCACTAAAGTTGTGAGTTCGAACCCCGCTCATGGCAAGGTGTAATTGATACAACATTATATGATAAAGTTTGACAGTTGTGACTGGTCTATGGTTTTCTCCTGTTACTCCTGTTTCCTCTACCAATAAAACTGACCGCCACAATATAGCTTAAATATTTGTGAAAGTGGCGTTAAACTCCATAACTTTAACCCATATTGCAAAATAAACATTTGATGTGATATTGCTCACAAAACAAATCAATGAATGTATATATATTTTCTAGATTTGTATAGAGAACTTGTAATTAGATTCACTTATAAAAGATTTTGAAGGAATTGTCTTCGAAAAGATTGATATATAATTATGATATGTAATAAATTGGGTCAATATACTAAAAAAAAGGGGAGATAACACTGATATGTAGAACCAGAATCAACAGAGGGGAGATGATAAAAATTTATATGTAGAATCAGATTTATAGTAACATAAGGGAGATAACACTGATATGTAGAACCAGAGTCAATAGAGGGGAGATAATTAATAATTATATGTAGAATCAGATTTAATAGTAATATAAGGGAGATAACACTGATACAAACAAATGTATATAGAACCAGAGTCAGTAGAGGGGAGATAATTAAAATTTATATGCTTATAAGGTTAGAAAATAAGTTATCAAATTTACTTATTCAGAAATTTAACTGGAATCATAAATTATATTGCCTTGTGACCAATAAAATTATGAATGGTCTGGCTTATGTTGCAGCCTTATGACAATCAGATGTACAATGTATGATGTATAACTGACAGCTTCATGAAAAGTAATACTTGAACAACTGTCTTTAGAAAAATCATGTTATTAAAAAGACATTAAAGATATTACCTCCCTTGCTAATAATTGTCACTAAAAATACAGTATTATCTCCCTTTATTATTATTTGTACATGTAGTAGTATTATTACTTTTAAAAATTCACTATTGTTTATTGAATTTGTGGTACAATAT
Source organism: Gigantidas platifrons (assembly GCA_002080005.1). Taxonomy (NCBI): domain Eukaryota; kingdom Metazoa; phylum Mollusca; class Bivalvia; order Mytilida; family Modiolidae; genus Gigantidas; species Gigantidas platifrons. The sequence continues at coordinate 70,906 of MJUT01026227.1, forward strand.
TTTATATGCAATACACCAGAAATATCAATATTTTTTTTAATGTTTAAAAAAATATTTTTCAGGAATATGCAGTTTGTCGTTTGGAAGCTTATTTCAAATGGAAAAGGAAAATGTTTCCAAAAGAAGTATGAAAAGTGATGATGAATACAGAACAAAACATTCCATGTATTTGCCATAATCAACAATGAAAGGGAAAGAGCGGAGGTTAAACTTCCAGAAAACCAGACAGCTGGAATATGACTCTTCCCGAGTCATTCCACAGCAGTTCTTTCAATTTTGTATCTGTAGTTTTATATACATATTGAATTAGTAATTCTATCATAAGCAGATTCTAAACTGTATATGAATACGTTGTATATACCAGGAGGTGCCTAGAAGATCAGTTTTATATGACGACTTTTATGTTACAGTATTATTGAAGAATTTTGTTAATTAGTTTTGTTATGAAATCCTTTTATAAGCATGAATCAAAGTTATTGTCGTCACTATGCATCTTGCCAAAATGTCAGATAAGTTTAACATAGGTCACTATGGGAAAAATATTCAGATAATCTTTCTTTGAAACCACTGTTCTATTTTAAATCAAACATGGCATGTATATTTGTTGGATGGTCCTGTACAAAATTAATGTATTTTTGGCTGATTCAAATGATGAATGAGAAATAGGACATAATTGGGAAAATTATCAAATATTTTTTTTATCAGAAATTACAAACATTATGGAGTCCAAAGTATACAGGAATAGTCAATGGATAGTCCCTTATAATGTTTTCATTTTTAGCGTGGTTATAAAATCCAACATGGCCACCAACCATTGCAGGACATGTTTATCATTGAACCTGTGGGAAAATTATTCACATCCATTCTTCTCTGAAACCACTATATCAGTTGAAATCCAAGATGGCCACTACAGCAGATCATAGTGACACATGCAACCTTACATGAAAAAAATTGATGGAACCCAATTTTTACATGTACATAGTTAAATATTCCGTGAGAAAATGAATAAAAGCCTTTTATCAAAAACTACTATAAAATTTATTTAGCCCAAACTGTGTATGAATAACAAAGTGAGCCTAGCTTTAGATTTTATTTTTATAAGCATAAGAATGAGATTCCATCCCTGAAAGGTCCCAACCAAAAAAAAAGACTTCCAAAGTATTTAAATTTGTTTTTATTATATACATTGTATATATTTTTTTATTAATCAGGGTATGTCATATTCAAAAGTTAAAAACAATCATTATGTGAAACACATGTTATATATAGATTTTTTTTCAATTTGCGGTCATGACAATCTGACTATTAATGCCAATAGAATTTTTGATTTATTTTGTGCAATGCCTATAAATAGCATTACTATTTATAGTAATCGTGTACCACATTCGTAACTACAGTGAAACCTGTCTTAACCGAACCCTGAATAAAACGAAATCCTGTATAAACCGAAAGTCACAATGTAGGAAATCTTTGTTTATTTAACCAGCGAAAACTAAACACCTGTCTATTGCGACCACAGAAAGGAGGTTCAGTTGAGACACATTTCACTGTGTTATTTAACAGTTTTTATACAACCCTGACACCAAATGTAGGGTTATATAATTGTACTTTAATATCATCATGGTCTGATCACACTTGTTTTCTGTCCTGTAAATTTTGTTCCTTTGATTATTTTTAGAATGTTTTTGAACTCATTGTTATGAATATCAAACTTAAAAATATATGGAAGCCAAAAGTAAAATATATGTTACATATCTGTGAATAGAGGTAATGACAGATCAATACATGAGTAACCATCATCACAACACAGTCACTGTAATTCTAATACGAAAATCTATTGCTGCTCTTCATATTGTAAATTGTGAGGGATGGTACACAACCTCATAGTGTACCGGCATATACTCACAGCTGTGTTCTATAAACAGTTAGTGATAGAAGTTAGCCCACGGGCTAAGCACTAAATACAGAAAAGGCTACATACACAATACACATTAAAACATGGTACATAATGGAGAAAAACAAATGCGTAAACAACCCACAACAGTTATATGGAAAACATTAACCATCACTTATGCATCATCGTCTTTACATCAGACTAAGAATGGAGTGTCTCATGGATTGGAAGCAATACACTCGTCATTTTGCATCTTTCGTCTCTTGTCTACAGTTACATGCGTTGTGGATTATATAGTCTCCTTGCAATAACTTTAGGAAACGAAAAGTATAAATGACAGATTAGTCCTTTCTGATTGCAAAAGCGAACAGCTATTTTAACAGTTGTTTAATTGTATTTAATAATATAACATAGAATATATAGTGTTGGTAGGGAAATAAAGTTAAACTTGTTTAAACTGAACCCTGAATAAAACAGAATCCAGAGTGAACTGAACTTAACATGAAGTCTCAATGTAGGAAATATTAGTTAATTTAACCTGTATAAACTGAACACCTGTCTATTCCAACCACAAAAGCTTATCCTCAGGTGAGGTTCTAATTAGACAGATTTGACTGCATCATATTGTGTTTTCATTTATTTTCGTTGTTGTCAAATTTCGTTGATTGGCAGGAAACACGCTGTTTGTTGCCGTCTGAATTCATGGTTATGATACTTTCAATTGGCTCCTCTTGTTATTTTTGCATTTTGTTGTGCCATAAATTTCATGATTTGAAATAATGAACGAAAACTACGAAATTTGATATTTAACGAATAAAAGAGAATTTCACAGTATTCAAAAGGTTGAATGAAAATCTGGTTGTTATCTTTCAATATTGTGTATTAAAAAAATGTTCATTAGAAATTTGTAAATATTATATATTTTTTTTAAATGAAGTTAGTATTAGTGCCATACTTCATGAATGCATTTATCATTTGTGTTTTATATTTTAGTATCCAGTTCAGCATTTTACATTGTAATATAAGTTAACTTATATCAAGTATTATTAAAAACGACCAAAACAATATCACTGATTTACCAGTCCTCACGATGAGCACCTGTACCCAAGATCAGTAAAACATTTTTCAGACCACTACATTTTTCAGTTTGGATTTAGATTTATATATGTATATAATAAATTCAAGATTTTGATTCGGACCAGTAAATTCAAATATTCATTTCGAGGATTGCGATTTATTACGATCAGAAGTTTTTAATATTTCTAACGATAATCGGAAAACTTGACATTTCCAAATAATTTATTACAAACAGAAGGTTTTTATTATATTTCTGCTGATAATGAGAAAACTTCATATTTTCATAAAAAATTTTGGATCGCAGCAAATGAAGTTAGATAAAGAGGAAATTTATTTATTAGAAAAAAAAGAAGATATATCTCCTTATAAGTAGTGAAAGTTATGTAATTCCTAGTTAAAAGATTTTTCCTGACCCTTCTACATGGAGAACTTGGAATTCTATTGACTTAGAAAATGAAAAAATATTCTGGATTTTAAAAATATATAATTACCAAGATTGATGTAAAAAGTGGTGTTCTTTTGGTCAAAGAAAATTTTACATTTTTCACACAAAACTTCAGCATTACCACAGTAGTCTCAATTACGATTTATTTATATTTAATCATAGGAATGAACTAAGTTGTAGATTTGAGTGTGAAAACTTGAATCACTATTTTATGGAATGTCCTTTAAATGATAATATTAGAAAAAAAAAATTCTTATTCTCTGAATTTAGAGCAAAATAGATTAAAATAATACTTTAGATAGAAATTCAGAACTTATAGCAGATCAAAATAAGGATATTTTTAGCATGGTGCAAATCTTTAAAAAAAAAAATGCAATAAATTTGATAAAGAATGCCGATCTCAACTTTTATGTTCATTTATCATCATTTTGTTATTATGTTTGTTTGATTTTTATCTGCTTTGCATTGATTATACATATTAATGTCATAAATTGATTAAATTCACTGTCATGTATATAATTTATTGTACATAGTATGGGACAGGCTTTAACTAATTGTTATTATATCTTGTGCCTAATAGTGATGGCTAATAAATATGGTTAATTTATTTAATTTCATTGTTATGTCAATCAGTGGCTAGTATCTGTGTTATTTATATATTAAAATTGAAAGTTATTTATATACCAAGTTTTGTAATTGTATAGTGTATTATTAAAATAGGGTTAAATATAGATAATCAGGGTGCAAAATTGAAAAAAAATGTGTTATTTCGTATTACTTTTGTGATTACTGTCTTACTTACTTAAGTGGACAGAGTGTAGAAGACTACACACATTTTGTTTTGATGTGTTCTGTTATACATAATTTTACATGGTATTAGTGAAAATGTTAATTAAATTTAATTTGTTGTTTTTCCACTATTTTTCATGATAAAATTACACTGACCAAATATCCAAATTTTTTATATATTTTTTTTGAGTGTGATAAAAGTATTATTTTGTAATTGTTCATATTTGAAAGCTATATGTTATACTTTGTTTATATTCCTACACAATGCAGCAGCTTCATCACTATATCCTGTTTAGCATTTGTATGTTCTATATATAGCTACCAATCAGAGAATTATTAAATGATTATTTCAGATTAATTATTAGATAAATAAATATGATTATATAAAAGTAGATATAAATATGATTATATATATATATATAGGTAATAATTTTTTCCTCAATTTTACATCTTTGTTGACTTTTTATGCATATTTAAGGCAAAAAAGAATATCAGTAAGAAATCTTTTTGTCTTGAAACTACTCCCGCCAATTTTAACCAAATAGTCATCGGGTGGTCCTCCCATTCACATATGTGTGTGCAATTTGTCCAGGGGCCGTCGTGGTCATGATTGTATGACAGTTGGATTTACAACTACCTATGCAATCAGTGCCTATCACCACTAACATTGTGAGTTCGAATCCCATTCAGGCTATGTGTACTCGATACAACATTATGTGATAAAGTTTGTCAGTGACTTGCAGCAGGTCGGTGGTTTTCTCTGGGTACTCCGGTTTCCTCCACCAATAAAACCGATCGCAATGATATAATTGAAATATTGTTAAAAGTGGTGTTAAACACCATAAACCCAAACTCTATTTGTCTAAACTTCATCCAAGATGACTGCCATTGATGAACAATAGAAAATTCTTAAATTGACTGTTCTCGCCTTATTTCAAACCAGATTCAACCTAAATTTTGACCATAAGAGCATAATTAGGAGCTGGTCCTCAGTCAGAAGCCATAATTGAAGGTACAGTTGTCATCTTTAGATAAAGGTTTGTTCAATTGAGTGATTCAGGCTCAGGTGAGCCTCTAGTTTTATGTCCAATATATTTTGCATATAATCTTTTGTCATCCAGTTTAATACAAGTTATATATGTTTGACCTTTCAATAATGCTGCCTTTTTCAAGTGAACACATGCATTACTTGTACATAATAACTTTTCCCCCAAACTTTATTTGTAAATACATGTATATTTCAATTAAACTATTTTTAGTGCTTTTTCTCTTTGAATGGGAAATTAGTAAGCTGGGTTTTTTTTGTATTGTATGAAGATAAAATAATCGTGGTTATTGTTTAATATAATAAGAAATTGATCTGTTCAATGTATTAATTGTATGCAATTTACTTTCAAAGATGAAATATAAATCAATCAATCAGTCAATGAAATATGATTAACAGAAAATTGTTCTATTCCTAACTATTTATTATTTCAGATTTCTACTTTAAAGTGGCAGTAATTTTATAGTGTTAGGGTTATGGTGTTTAATGCCACTTTCAACAATATTTCAGTTACGTCATGGCGGTCAGTTTTTATTGGTGGAGGAAGCTATAGTACCTGGAAAAAACCACTGACCTGTTGCAAAGTTGTGTGTACGAATCCTGCTCATGCGAGATGTACTTAATACAACACTATGTGATAAAGTTTGTCAGTGACTTGTGGCAGGTCAGTGGTTTTTTTCAGGGTACTCTGGTTTCCTCCACCAATAAAACTGACCACCACGATATAACTAAAATATTGTTGAAAGTAGCATTAAACACATTAACACCCCCCCTCCTGCAGTGACCAGGAACTTGTTGTATGCATATAGGGGAAATAACTCTTGTAAAAATATATAATTTGAGAATCAATTTGGGAAATTGGCAAATGGTCTTCAATTAAACCAAAGAAGTTTTGTAAAGAAATCAGTTTATGAAAAAACTGTTTTGCGTTCTATGTTTTCTTCATGTAATATTTTTATATACTGTTGCTCAGTCATTTTCTATATGTTTTTTTACAATACAAAATATGTTGCAATGTCGATTGTTGATTTTTATTTAAATAATAAATTTTATGTATTATATTGTTAAAAAGCAGTCTTCACAATAAAAGATATTTAAAAATATTTTGTTTTTGATACTTTTTCTGTTCATCAACCTCATCTCATATTTATTATGATATCCTAGAGCAACACCTTGTCCTACCTTACATGTGGCCCAGAAAATGCTTATCTATTTAGCTCAAGCGCATCATGGAATAATGATTTGCATGCTTGCTTTGAGTGCCGTAGATTGTGAGTAAAACCAAAAACTTTTGTAATTGCTGCTTTTCCGCTAATCATACAGCATTAAGGAGTAAGAGCAAAGACCGATTGGATCGTAACCAGAATAATGTGTACAAGTTGAGCGACATGTCTACCTGTGGATTGTTATTTCAGTGAGCTAGCACTATACAAATCCAATTAAGGGTGCATATTTGTACAAAAGTTTCATGTTATTTGGAGCAATTAAGTGAAAGTGATTCTGTGCAGGTTTATTTACTGTTTGTTGGATATCCAGTTATCAAGAAAAAGAAGGTTGGGTCCCATTAACCAGCTTAATCCCTGCCTGGATTTTTTACATGTAATTTTTGTGTTCATGGTTTGAGGTGAGAGGTCCCTATTCTTTTGTTGATGTTGGTGGAATTGTTGATCCTTACCGTTTAAACTTTCGTTACACAATACAAGCTGAATGGGGGGGGGGATTTAAAATATCATTTACTTTAATAACTAGTAATGGAAATGTAATCATGTATGGTAAGAATCATCTCTGTAATATGCAGATTCACACTTTTAAAAATGAATACCCCAGGATGACTAGAATTTAAAGGAGTGGGTTCAAATTTGTACATAGGATGGTATGGAACAAATATAAAACAGTAGTCTCCAGATCTAGTTTTGGAAGTGTAACTGTATCATCAATGATGGAGATTATCTTTTACAATGTACAATTGAAGGTCAGCCGTGGTCATGATCGTATGGTCGTTGGATTTACAACTACATTGTACTTATGCAATCATGCCTATCACCACTAATGTTGTGAATTTGAATCTCGCTCAGGTGTGGTGTACTCGATTAAACATGTGATAAAATTTGTCAGCGACTTGCACCGGATCAGTGGTTTTCTCTATAACCCTAACCCAAATAAGTTTCTAGTATCTGAAATTTTGTGTCATTTTCAAACAGGTTATATGCCATGTCCTAAAGTAATGGCCATCTAAGGACTTCAGATTGACACAAAATGATACATTTGTTAAAGGACCATCATAGGAACATTCTAGATAATTTTGCAGTCCAATCATTTGGAGGTTTCAAAGAAGAATAATGTTATAGTTGTGTTCATCTTGGATTTCTGGTCAAAATAAAATCAATAAATGTATATGGGACCATCCAATGAATATTCATGTATAATTTGGCTTCAATAACATTTATAGTTTTTGTGAACATTATTTTTATCATTTTCTCATATTGTCACGAGTTAAAACTATGTACTCTGATAGGACATTTTTTAAATCTCAAATCAACACAAAAAGAAAAGATACATTTGGTAAAGAACCATCCAAAAAATATTTGAAATAAAAAATGTTGTCAAATCATTAAGAAGTTTTTGAAAAGAATACTTTCAAATACTTTCCAATTGGGTCATGCTAAATTTGTCATCATAAGATTTTCGATCAAAACAGAAAATGAAAAATTTGTATTGGACCATCAGATGATTATCCATGTACACTTTGGGTTAGAAAATGACGTCTTGTACCAATCCACCAACGATCATTCATAATAAACTGGTTCATTAACAGCTATTGCAAGTTTTCTTCAACATGTAAGTAGCATCATAATATTATCAGATAAATTACACTGTTACCTAAGGTCACTTTAACATTGAGATAATTTTTATTTCAGTAAGGGCTAGAATGCTTAATTTATATTCTTCTACAGTAGATAATTTTCATAAATCACATAATAGGTCACATTTGAAAATATACCATGTAGTTGTAAAGAAGGGGAGATTACCTCCCTTTTTCCAATGCAAATATATGTATATGTCAAGAAAAAACAATAACAGATACCATTACCATATTAACAAGATCAAATTGTCAGGAGTAGATAACTCTATCAATAAAGGATTTTATTTAATAAAACCACCCAAATCTTATGTATGTTCATGGTATAAAACTACAGAATGGAATTCAAATTTTAGAGTGAGTGATTGTTGTTTAAAGCCAATTCAGCAATTTTTTCAGCTATATCATGGCGAGAACATGTTATTTAAATGAGATGATGATGAGGTCCGCTCCACTCGTACATATTATTCTGATTCTGAGCCAACCCGTATTTCTTCTTTCTCTTTAATGCTGCATGCTTAGAGGAGAAGCAACAAATACCAATTTTATAGTCTTTGGTTTGACCTGACCAGGGCTTGAACCCATGATCTACTACACTTGAGGCGAGCTCAAACTTTAGATGTATAGAAAAATGCTAGTAAAATTAATTTCTTGCTTTGCTTTTGCTTTATTTCCATAAATTGGCTCGATTACAAAATTCACAAAAATTTAGAAAATGAAAGTAAACTAGAAAAGAAGTATGCCCCTGCACTTGATAATTATGGACAAATTTGTTTTGTTAGAAGTGATTTTTAAAAAATGAAGTGTGTCTGTAAGACACAAATGATGCCCCCCACCTGACCATAAGAAATTATAAACAAGTCAAAAGTTCTTTAACACTATGTATGATGTTCTATCATATTCAACTTGTATACAGATAGTACCTTTAATTTTTCATTCCTGATATGTAAATATAAAGGTATTACCTGTGGTGAAATGGGTATAATTCTATCTAGAATCAGCTTAGTTGTGGGGGCATAAAAAAATGACCAACTACCTGTCATTATCAAATATTTGATGAAAATCAAAATCCTGTGGACATGCACACCTGCATTATGTGTATAAACATCATACAAAATATTAAAGCTGTAGCTCCAAAACTGTAAGAGGAGATAGTCGGACAAACCATGTATCTATATCCAGACCGAAGAATAAAATGACTAAGTCCAACTACCTGCCATTTTGTGAATATTTGAAGAAAATCAAAGTCCTGTGGACATGCACACCTCCATTATGTGCATAAACATCCTACAAAATATTAAAGCTATAGCTCCAAAACTGTAGGAGGAGATAGCCGGACAAACCATGAATATATATCCGGACGGACGAACGGACAGACAGGGGTAAATTAATCTGTGTGAGACCATTAATACAAATAACTGATAAATCATTACCAGTATTACCAGTAAGTCTATAATAGAATTGTGATATGATAGAATTTCTGTCATAGCATTTGCTACGACTGGAAGAAATATTACATTAGGTTTATTCCAACGAAAAAAATATTACAATATTTACTCTTAAAGGTGAAATGCAAAGGTTTTTGAGTATTTGATTTTATTGCTTTACATAAGATATATAAAAAATGCTGAAAAAACAAATTATTGACGCCAAGTGTGTCACCGTTTATCTGTAAACACGGCTAAATTGATGGTTTATTGTAGAATTTTAACATGATTATCTCCTCTTGGTAAGCCAAAACTGTGTCGTCATTCGGTTCTTATCAGTCTACTGCGCCTACGAGAATAACATAGCTTCTCGATATTCTGATGATGAAAGTGACCAAACTAACATCATAGGCATCGATTCAACATAGAATAAAATATATTAAAAACATATGAATTAAAAAAACAAACACAAAAACATTTATAATTTGAAATAAAAAATATTAAAAAAAAAAATACAAGCCAAACTTTTGTACTCTTAACTGTTTATTTACATTTAGACAATATTCGCCAGGGAATTTATAAATAGGCTTCTCTCAAAAAATATTGTATATGGAAAAAATCGAGAAAGCATCAGAGATGCAACAGCCGAGTTGCAAGTCAAAATCATTTGGTCTTGTGATCATAAATATATATGGTTTAGGGGTGGTGATCTCAACCATTAAAAAGTTCACTTCAGGTAGGGGGTGGGGTATGAGCCCCTGGGGCCTGAGCTATAAGGCATTTAATTTGCCTAGTCACCCTGATCATAAATATATATGGTTTAAGGGTGGGGATCTCAACCATTAAAAAGTTCACTTCAGGTAGGGGTGGGGTATGACACCCCAGGGGCCTGAGCTATAAGGCATTTAATTTTCCTAGTCCCCCTGATCATAAATATATATGGCTTAAGCGTGGGAATCTCAATAATTAAAAAGTTCCCTTCAGGTAAGGGGTGGGGTATGACCCTGGGGCCTGAGCTATAAGGCACTTAATTTGCCTCGTCACCCTGATCATAAATATATATGGTTTAGGGGTGGCGATCTCAACCATTAAAAAGTTCACTTCAGGTAGGGGGTGGGGTATGACCCCCAGGCCTGAGCTATAATGCATTTAATTTGCCTCGTCACCCTGATCATAAATATATATGGTTTAGGGTGGGGATCTCGGTCATTTTTAAAACAGATTCCCCAGTGGGGTGGGACTGAGCCCCGGGGATAAAAAATGTTGAATGCACAACTTCACATTGGCATCTCCACCCATACCACATATTAAGTTTCTACCTTTTGTAGTTTCAGAGAAATGTGTAATTCTCAAAATATGTACTTTTTCTATAAAAAAACCATGATTTTACAAGAAAAAAACAATAGATTAATCTGAATTCTGAACTCGCTCTAAATAATAGTGTAATAATGCTTCCTACCAAAAATTATGTTGATCGGCCAAAAACTAAGATCGCTATCGCATTAACGAAGATACCCATACGCCCGTCCGCCCGCCCACCCTTCGCCAAAACATAAGCCGACTGCAACTTCGTTGCAACTCGGCTAAAAAATATAAATGATAAATACTAGTAACTCTGGCTATTTGTACATGAACCTTCACATTTTCCTCCCTTTAATGCATTTTTACATCAAATGTTTTACTTATTACTTGTCAGTATAAATCATTGAATTGAGAACAGCGATATGTGGAATTCATGTCCGTGACACACTAATTTATTTTAGCCTACTTACGTTAGTCGCAATTTACAAAATTTACTTTAAGGGGCTCGCCCCATCAAGTGTCATTTTACACCTTTCAGAGAGAACAAAATTCAATAAAACTTAAATCCTTTTCATAATATATATCTATGATTTTAGGGGACCCACTACAATTAACCATAAAAAAAATAATGCCTGTCTCCAAAAGTAAATGATCTGGCCTATGATGCCTTAGTGTACTTTAGGGGACCCACTACCATATATACCTGGTTCATATCATAAGACAACACCATTCGTAATAGAAAATAATGCGAGTCCCCTTGAGTACCTAATAAATATCGTGAAAAAAAATGATATATTATATGGCGAGTGCCCGTTTTTTTTGGTTTTTTTTGTTGTTGAGGATATGTAGAGCCCCCTAAACTACATGAAGGCCTGACACCATGATTCAAGATTTACAACAGAGATCGTTGTACTATTTTAAACAATTGACGACAGACCACACTGTACGACAATGTACATGTATATCAGAGGCAGATCCAGACATTTCCATAAGGGGGGCCCATTTTATTTCAGAAACAATATTTTTTAGAAATATCAAAAGATACAGACGTAATTCAAAGCGAAAATTACAAGACATGGTAAAAAGAAAAATGACAAGGACGAAACTGGAACTATTCTGTTAAGATACATTTCTACCAGTCTATAATCTAGCACAAAAAGGGGGACCTGTTCCCCTCTGGATCCACCTATGTATCTCTTAGGGGATGACCATTTGATTCTGAGAGGGATCTGGAAGGTTTTTTTTTAGAAATAAATATTCTGGCCAGGTCATGAGCAAAAATAAGAAAAAAATCCTGTGACGTAACGAAACAAAACGAAATACAGCATATAGACAACTTGACAATAGATGAAAAAATTTTTTTTAAATGTTGTTCGTAATTATCAGAGCCAAGGAGGTTTTATTCAGAATTTCTGCGTAAATAAATTTGGTGTTATGCCATTGTGTTATCCTTGCTAGCTAAGACAATGGCCAAATTTTTACACGAATATACCTATAAACTTGGTGGTCTATTTAGCATAAACTAGAGGCTCCCAAGAGCCTGTAATCGCTCACCTGGCTCAACGCTGCTCTCATTAAAACATGTGAAAAAGGTTTGTATGTAAATTACGGTAAGTACAGTTAAGTTTGGCTATTGCAGCACCCCTCTTGGATGGAGGGCACAGCTGCTTAACACAATTTTGAAAAGGGGCCATGCAAGGACTCTCATGGTAGTTCTTTTGGGGCAAATATTGCTACCCAAATGCTATAATGAACAACTGATAATCATGCCTCAACAGAACTCTCCATTTCAAGTCTTATGATATGTCACAAGCCTATGTTTACATTAAGTTCTATTTTCAGTAACAGTAGTCATTTTGGGGAAAATATCGGTACCTTAATCCTATAATGAACAACTGACATCACATCTCAACAGCATTTTTCATTTTGAGTCTTATGATGTGTTACAAGCCTATGTTTGCATTCAGTTATGTTTTTATTATCAGCGGCCTTCTTGGTTGGGGGCCAATGTCGTCGGACACAATTCTGAAAGCGGACCACATAAGGACCATTCCACCAAAATTTGGTCCCAAATGGCCAAGTAGTTTTAAAGAAGAAGATTTTTATTTGATTTTTTGCTGAATTTTCTATTTTTAGTCACGGCGGACATCTTGGTTAATGGTCGGGGTCATCAGACACATTTCTGAAAGGGGATCACCAAAGGACCATTCCACCAAAGTTTGGTTCAAATTGTCCCAGAGGCTTCAGAGGAGTTGATTAAAATGTGAAAAGTTAACGGACGGATGGACGACAGACGACGGATGCTCAGTGGTGACAATAGCTCACATGACCCTTTGGGTTAGGTGAGCTAAAACAGAATATATGTTAAACTACTCCTTGCCATGTAGCTGTAGTTAAAATTTGAGCTCATTTTGACTTATACTAAAGCAGCAATGGACAATTGAAGAAATGTCTATTTTTAGCAACAGCAGCCATCTTGAATGAAGGGCGGGTCTGTCGGACACAATTTTGAAAGGGACCCACCCTGCCAGGTTTGGTTTAATTTGGTTCAGCGGTTTCAGAGGAGAAGATTTAAATGTGATCTTTTATCAAAATATGCCTAATTTGCATAATCGGTATAAATCGGCTGAAAGAAAAACCCAGAATACATGTTAAACTACTTCTTGCCATGTAGCTGCAGTTAAAATTTGGACTCATTTTGACTTATACTAAAGCAGCAATGGACAATTAAAATTTCATCCCCCCTTTTTTCTATTTTTAGCTTGGCGGCCATCTTGGTTGGAAGTCGGGATCACCGGACATAATTTTGGAAGGGGGCCATCCATGGACCATTCCACCAAAGTTTGGTTCAAATTGGCCCAGTGGCTTCAGAGGAGTTGATTAAAATGTGAAAAGTTAACGGACGGACGACAGACGCTCAGTGGTGACAATAGCTCACATGACCCTTTGGGTCAGGTGAGTTAAAAAACAAACGAGCAACGTGTTAGACAGCAAGATATTTTTGCAGCTAGGGGTGATGTAACCAAATTTCGACATCGAGAAGTGCGTTGGGAGGGGCTAATATGTTTTCAAAGTAAAGAAATACTGTTTTCTAACAGAAAAAGGGGATGCGATTGTGCCACCTCTTCATTGTATGAATCAAGAGTACATCTCCGCTTTGAAATCTGAACGGCTACTTTTTTTGGTTTACGCTGATAATATTTACGGTCAGTCTACATTTGGAAGGAAAGACATAAATTTTAGGTCAGATTGAAAATAATTTGAATTTTTTCACACGGTCTTATACCAAAACTTCATGGCAAGGCAATAACTGTTTGATATTTCACCTTTGTTAAGAAGACAGGCACGATGAACCCACGGGAGGATATCCTAGGTATTTCACCTTTGTTAAGAAGACAGGCACGATGAACCCACGGGAGGATATCCTAGGTATTTATTCTTTCATTTTCGTATATTTTTTCGAAATGTTTTAATTAGTATACTTAACCTTTTAACGTAAGCTTTATTAACAGTAAAGTTACCAATGTCTACCCGCCCAAACGTTTTGCACACAAAGAAGGGATATGGTATGATTATCTTTGTCCCCATAAAAAAGAAGACACGACACGAATGACGTTGCGACAGGAGATTTTTAAAGGGGAATAAGCAGGATTGATATTTCCTGCGGTTATAAAAAAGGTAAGTTTACCTGAAAATTTCGCACAAATGGTTTGAGAAAATTGAAAATGATTACGATTTTCTATCAAGGTACTAAAATCACTATCTAAAATGTGTAAATCTGAAAAAAAAAGTTTTGACCTTTGCATTTCACCTTTAAGCAGTTAAGGGAATAAACTGTATACATTATTTGTTCTTCAATTTTTCCAAAGGAACAAATATACGTTCACATTATAACCACAAAGTAGAAGGGTAGGGTTATGGTGTTTAATGCCACTTTCAACAATATTTTAATTATATCGTGGACGTCGCTTTTACTGGTAAAGGAAAACAGAGTACCCTGAGAATACCACTGACCTGTCGCTAGTCACTGACAAACTTTATCACTTATTGTTGTATTGAGAACACCTCGCTATGAGTGGGATTCAAACTCATAACTTTAGTGGTGATTGGTACTGATTGCACAGGTACATGTAGTTGTAATATCCAACTACCACATGATCACAACCACAACAGCCCCTCAAAGTGGCAGACTATGACAGATAACTAGATAATTAGTTTTTATTAATATGCAATTCCCTTCTCACGTTTTTATTATTATTTTCATTAACAATAAATAAGTCTCATCATACAATAAATAGTACACAAAAATGTATCAAATACAATATTTACAAGTCATAATAATCAGAGGGCCATACATCATAGGCACAATCACATGGTATTTAAATTTACATCTATATATGAAAGGTATTCACACAAAATACTGTATTTCTCCATCAAGTCAACCTCATATACATCATACAAAAGGCTTCATTGCATTAATTAGCCCTTACCATGCTGATTGTATACACAATATATTATCTGTATGCTGAATTGTTTTGAAGAAATGTCACAAAATTTAGCATTTTTTGTTTTTTTGCTCTGTAGTTGAAATTCTTGTAGATATTACTCCAAGATTTACAGGAAATAGATTTTGGGGTAAGGGAAATAACTCAACGGGTTAAAAAGTGCCTATCCTAATCCACTTATTTCTAGATATGTATTGTTTCGTTATGTAACATGATTTCTTCCTTTCCTTTAAAAACTACTAAACTTGTTCATTTTAAGACAAAAAAGGTTGTGCAGATAAAACATGGGGAAAATATACCGTATCAATGGGGAAGGTTTCCACGTGTATATTTATAGCACGATTAAGTCACTCAAAGGTGTTTTCCAACTTTATGATTCAATGAACTAAATAACAGAGCAGAATCATATTTAACCTATCTTTAACAATACCAGATGAACTCTTATTGAAATAATTGTTGTAGGCTTGTTCTAAACATGAATGAAGTGAAATTTGACCCAACCCGTATATATACGGGATCCGCAGTGAGAGCGACGTTATTCATCCCGTATATATACAGGATCCGCAGTGAGAGCGACGTTATTCATCCCATATATATACAGGATCCGCATGAATAGGGTTAACAATGTCTACCTCATAATATTCACACAAAAAAGATGTCTTTCTTCAACAAGTTATCTCATAATCATCATACATTGTACTAACAAGTTTATCTCATAAAATTTACACATAAAGCTTTTTTCCTTCAACAAGTTACTGTACCTCGAATCATCATACAAAACAACTGTATTTCTCCCAACAACTCTACCTCTTAACCCATGCAATACATTTATAATAGTGTTTCCCACCTATTGACAAGTTATAGCAGTGTATAGTGACATTTTACACAATTGTGGTGTGTTAATATTTACTACATAACATATAATCCTATCTAAGAAATGACCATTTAACTTTATGGGGGAAGGGATGTTTTTTTTTTTTTTTTTTTATTTATATTCATTTCTGTCTCCAAATTCTATAGAAAAACTTAAAACTGGCCTGAAAGATGCAAAAAATAAATAATCTGAGCTGGCAGTTTTTTCAATGAGAAATATTGATAAAACTTTAAGAAAATTTCAGATTTTTCATTTCCTAAAACAGAAATTATTTGATTTTTGTTTCATGTGAAAGATATTTTCTGGCTTTAGGGAAACAACATAGCCACACCCTTAAAATTAAATGGTTGGTCTCTTGTATAACTAATTATATAAATAAACCATAGCCACACCCTTAAAGTTAAATGGTTGGTCTCTTGTATAACTAATTATATAAATAAACCATAGCCACACCATTAAAGTTAAATGGTTGGTCTCTTGTATAACTAATTATATAAATAAACCATAGCCACACCCTTAAAGTTAAATGGTTGGTCTCTTGTATAACTAATTATATAAATAAACCATTCATCAATAACATTCACACAATGACATACAACTTAAATTGTTTTCATAACGACATTTATATTTTGGAGCAATCCAATATTGATTGTAATGTTAAAGATGTACTGACTTTAAATAACCTTTTGAACTTTGAACATTGATTCAATTATCTATATCCCTCTAAGGGTGATTGAAGAGGTAAACTTTGTGTCAAATTCTACATCTCCCTTTAAGGGAATATTGAAACAGACACGTTTATTGATTATGTAATTAGAGTTTACAAAAGATATTAAAGATTAATGATCACTTCTTCCTTTTTTATTTACTTTCGCCGTCTGCTACTTTAGCACTGGTCCTATTGCCCCTTGGCCAGTAGACTCAATTGATTTTTCATTGCAATTGTGCTTAAAATTTGCTAAGTTCAGGCCAGTAATTTCTGAAGTCTAAAATTATAGACTGTTTTTGTAAATTACCTTGGGTATGTTCTTAATATTTATATTAGCATTGTTATTATGAAAATAAAACCAAAAAAATAACAAACACTTAATTATTAATTGCAATAATAAAGAGCAAATATCATTTTAATGAGGGAAAACAAGTTGTTTCAATATGCAATTGAGCCATACTGCTTTTGTTATTACATATAACTGTATATAAATTTGCAACAAACAGAAATATGAAAATATGCCACTAAGCGTTCAACATGTTCATTCCCAATTTGATTCTAAAATTATGTTTTTTTATGTCTTTTACAGAGTTATTTCCCTTACAAAGAGCAAGATGGTACTCTTTTTAATTTTTTTTCATTATCATTTTTTCATAATTTGTAGATATTTGAATCTTGCAAATAATCGTAGGCTAACTTTGTAGCAAATAGAAAATTGACATGTTGTTATAGCATTAAAGTCTTGTACAGAATATGGTAAAAATGTATAATTTCCTTGAAGTTTATAGCATAAAAGTGGACCAGCACTAAATGGAAATAACTCCAACAAAAACATGTAAAAACATAATTTTATAATAAATTTGCAAAAGATCTCACAATTAATACCTTCTCCCTGTTACGGGTATTCACCAAATATTGCGGCTCATCTTGTAATCATTGTTATTATTAGTTGAAAAAAAAAAATTTCCCAAATAAGTATATACTTGACAATTAGTATAGAATCACTTAATATGATAATCAGTTATGCAGATTATTTTTTTTACCATTTTCACCATAGAGTTTTCATTAGAGAAGCTTTTTCCTTTAGGGTCCTATATATAATTATGCCCAGTCAAGTTGTTTTAAAGAGGGAAATATTAAAAAAATATTTTCCCCATATAAGATCAAAAAATGTTAAACTTCAGTCCTGCAGTGGTGGTCATGTTGAATTTCCAATCCATATAAAAAATGGTTGGTTGGTTTATGGTGTTTAATGCCACTTTCAACAATATTTCAGCTATATCGTGGCGGTCAGTTTTATTGATGGAGGAAACTGGAGTACCCGGGGAAAACCACCGACCTACAGCAAGTCACTGACAAACTTTATCACATAATGGAAACATTGTGAAGGGTCATCAAATGATCATTAATGTACAGTTTGTTGTTTCTGATACATTTTCCCCAAGGGTCAAAGGATAAACTTTATTATGCAATGGCTGACATCATCAGCAGTCTTTGCCTTAATTTTTTTCAACGACAGCCGAATTTAGAAAAAAATTCTATTTATTAAAACAAATTCTTTTATAATTTTCACTTGTCAGAAAGTAGTTTTACTTGTCCTGGGCTTCAGGGAAGTGGGTTAACTTGAAGACTGTATCAGAGTGATAAAAATACATCTAGTTTGTGGAGGACCATCTTAGGAACACTTTAGCCAATTTTCCTTTAACATGGTCTTAGTTGCTTCAGACCAGGAGATTTTTAAAAACATTTTCCCATTAGGGTCCTCTAAAGTTGGCCATTTTGGATTTTTGATCCAAATAAAGAACATCAAACTTTGTAAAGGAGATCACCCAATGATCATTCCTCTGCAGTTTCTGTGAATAATGTTTTACTACATTGTACCATATAGCCCTTACTTACACTACTAGTATGACTACCCAAGGAACACTTCAGCCATATAGCCCTTACTTACACTACTAGTATGACTACCCAAGGAACACTTCAGCCATATAGCCCTTACTTACACTACTAGTATGACTACCCAAGGAACACTTCAGCCTAAATTGGCTTAGTGGTTTCAGGGACGAAGATGAAAATATAGTAAGCTACATAAACACAGTGATAACAATGGCTCACTTGGTCCAAAGAACCACATAATCTAAAATGATCTTTGTTTAATACACCATTTTATCCATACCACAATACTGTACAGTAAAAGATGAATAATAAATACTTTAGAAAAAGAAATTCAAATTTATATTTAAAATTAAAATTTTTATAAAGTCCTTGACTAGGTTCTTCTAATAACCTGGTTTAATCAGTTACTTCTAATAACCTGGTTTAATCAGTTACTTCTTATAACCTGGTTTAATCAGTTATTAATGGTGCTGAGATGATATGCTAAGCACTAAATCTGATAATGACGATGTCAATTTACATCACAGGGATGAAATAAGTTGATGAGCTGTGTTACACACACATTTTCATTTCGGTTCGTCATACGATCCATGAGAAATGTCTGTCATTCGTGGGTATTTTATTTTTTTCTTGTCCAATTCTTCCTGAGACCACAGTAAAAGTTTGACAAGATTTGCTAATTTTGGTGTTGAATCTGTTTCAAGTATTGCTGCATTTAATTCACTTGCCACCTGCAAAAAATAAAAATAAAATGTTAAGAATAGTTTAAAATAGTGCTACAATGTATATTCAACATTTAAAATTTAATAGCTTCAGTGTAGTAGTGTCCTTAATATAAGATTTATTTGGACTATAAAACTAGACTAATCCTGCCATTTTTCATAACAACGCTGTTCATCCAGGTATATGTTAGGGCTTGTATTTTACTCCCATGTGGTAAACACTGATTCATCAATACACTAAGAAGCAAGGCTTGGGCCCATAAAACTAGCTATATACTCTGCCACTTTTCATTTAAGTTCCTGTACCAAGCCAGGAAAGTGAGAGGTCATGTATATATGTTTGTTAGGAGTATCCATTTAAGTTCCTGTACCAAGCCAGGAAAGTGAGAGGTCATGTATATTTGTTTGTTAGGAGTATCCATTTAAGTTCCTGTACCAAGCCAGTAAAGTGAGAGGTCATGTATATATGTTTGTTAGGAGTATCCATTTAAGTTCCTGTACCAAGCCAGGAAAGTGAGAGGTCATGTATATATGTTTGTTAGGAGTATCCATTTAAGTTCCTGTACCAAGCCAGGAAAGTAAGAGGTCATGTATATATGTTTGTTAGGAGTATCCATTTAAGTTCCTGTACCAAGCCAGTAAAGTGAGAGGTCATGTATATATGTTTTGCCTCTCTTTCTATGATTTTACGATTAGAATTTTGATTTTATTTGATTTATTGTCTTTAATGCCACTTTCAGCAATATTTCAGCTATACCATGGCGACCAGTTTTAGTGGTGGAAGAAGCCGGAGTACCCGGAGAGAACCACCGACCATGGGCAAGCAACTGGTAAACTTTATCACTTGCAGCTGCGAGTGGAGTGCACCCCTTTTGTAATTTACAAAGCCTGGCGCGAACCCATGCCATATTGGTGATAGGCTTGTAGGAGCTGTTAGATTCAACGACCTATCTCATTGAGACACCCGGGCGCCTCTCTATTTAAACAATAAAATATTTTGAATTTGAAAACATATATACAAACATTAATGTGAAAACAAAATGTCTAATACACACAGAACTCTTCATCATCCCATTTTAATCTTTGTTTAACACAAAGTGGCAGTTTATTCAACCATTTACCTTTTGTCTCTGTGATGGGTGTAAAAGTTCACCAAAGGGAGACGACTCTGGATTTTCAAATGCCAACAAAGCTAAAGTTCTTTCTAATTCTGTTAATATTTCTGGGTTTTCTTCACCTCTCTCTGCCAGATGTGTCTGTGCATAATCTAATGCAGATTCTATATTCTTTTCTCTTATTAACTCTATTAAATGTTGTTGCTAGGAAAATATCAAAAAAATATATATATACCTTTTTAAGAGTGAAAATGCACCAAGTATTTTTACTTTTTTGTAGTTACTTTTTGAAGCTGCATTTTTTGCTTTATTTAATTGAAACTATACAATTTGTTGTTTGATGCCAAAATGAGCAGTTTTACAGCTATAACAAGTTACATACAATGAGATGATAATGATGTCCACTTTATACTAGACAAACATACTTAGTTGGGTTTTCATAGTATTAGCTCACTGAGACAGCCCACGGGTAGACATGTTGCCTCACTTGGACATATTAATCTGATTACCAACAAACCAGTTTTTACTCTTACTTCTTAAAGCTGCATGTTTAGCGGAGTAGCAGCAAATATCAATTTTATTGTCTTTGGTTTGATCTGACGGGCTCAAACCCACGATCTACCGCACTCGAGACAAGTACATTAACAATTACACCACTGATGCCGTCAGTTACTTCTTGATGAGATGAATATAATGTATGGTTTGTGCTAGATCAACATGCTTAGTTTGATTTTTATAGTTCTATCCTACTTAAATACCAATCCAGTGTAGACATATCACTCCATTCTGACACATATTTGCTGTGTGCTAAGTGCAGATGCACTAATTGAGTAAATATTAATTTATATAATCTGTGAAATTTCTATAACTGTTGTCTTGTTATCAATCTGAATATGCATTACATATTTGTTTCTGGACGTTAAACAATCAACAGTAAATAGTCTTTGTTTTGGGGATCAAACCTATGATCTACCATACTTAAGGTGACCACACTAACCATAACACCATTGATTCAGTTTCAATTGTCAGTAATACATTTTGTAGGTCATCTGATGTAAGTGAGTGAGTGATTATTGTTAACCTTTACACCACCCATGTGGTTAGTAATAGGTATATAGGTAACAATTTCTGAAAACATTACTGTTTTTGTTTCACTATTATTTTAAGTAGATGAGCAATAATAATTAGACACCAATACCTGTAAATGAAAATATAAATATCTGTCATTGTCCAATAATTCTGGATGGATGTTATTAACCAATGAAATGGCATCTTGTATTTTGCCATTTTGAATTGCATCCCGAATTTTGATTCGTTCATCCATTTGATCCAAATCACTTGTTGGTTGCACTCCAGATTCCATTCGAAACTTCTCTGCAGCTTCTTTGAAACCCTCTAAAAAGGAATAAAAATTTAAATACCTGTAAGTTTTCCTTTGAGTGAGTAATTTCTGTTTAATGCCAACTCAGCAATTTTTCAGCTATATTATGGTGACAAGTTAATTTTCAATAGGTTATGATGAGATCCGCTTTGTATTAGATGAACACGCTTACAAAAAATGTAGTTGGGAGTTTTATAGAGCTAGCTCACTGAAACAACAGTCCACAGATAGACATGTTGCCACACTCTGACACATTATCCTGATTCCAAGCCAACCAGTTTTTGCTCTTTCTCCTTAAAACCGTGTGCTTGGCAGAGAAGCAACAAATACCAATTCTATACTCTTCGGTTTGGGCTCCAACCCTCGATCTACCACACTCGAGGCGAGTACGCTAATCATTACACCAATGATGCAGTCACTTCTCCTTTGATGAATCATATTTTACAAAGAGGAAAAATAGTTTTTTCAAAGCATATTTTCAAAAGACAAGATAAAAAAAACTTTCTAAGAGCAAAAAATTACATAAATAGAGAAAATGAAACAATAATAAGTGGAATTCTCAAATGAAAAGGAAATAATTTTCCATCTCTTCCCTGCAGAAGTTTCTATTTATTACGATTTACCATGTAAATCTTTTTTTCATATTAAAATACCAGTTATGAATTAACTTGTATATATACAGCACGCACAGCGCGTTTTAGCAAGAAATCACCTTAGTCAGTGTTTTTTCGTGGTGAAATGTCGGTGATATGTCATAAAATCACCATAAAATGTTGGTGAAATCACGGTGAAACTTTCACCGCGAAAATATACAAATTAGGGCCTAAATGTTGGTAAAATATTTTAATTGTCAGTGACAACACCGCGGCGAAAATCATACTTGTATAATGTAAGACAATTTTTTCCGGTTGAAAATTTATCTGGTGGAAAGAATTTAATATTAAATTTTATGTTACGGTAAATATTTTATAATAAAATACTTTCCATTCCTATAAAAAAGTATCCTAGTGTACAATAAACAGGTACATAATATTATATCCGACGCTGATTATTAAATCATGAGATTCATCAGTAATATTATTTCCGACGATTAATGATAAATCCCATTTGATATCGTATAATTAAATTTATGCATTTTGTTCAATAAAATATTTGAATTGAATGATAAATCACCTGAACCATCAAATGAGATAATCCGGTTAATATTTTATACTAAGGTATGTAATATTATGTCCGATGCTGATTATTAAATCACGAGACGCATCTATAATATTATTTCCTACGCTCATTGATAAATACTTTTTTAAATAAATGTTTTTTTACTATTTCGTACTGTATATTTCAATTTCAGTGAGTTAAACATGCAACGTCAAATTACGGTACCCAAATTGTGCACATTGTATTTGATTGACTGTTACGAACATGAAAAGATATAATCTTCAATTTTGCGATATGATTATTTGTGTTAGTACAAACGTGAATTGTAAAAACAATTTTGAGACATTGATGAACCTTCTTTTCCAATATACGACAGCTTAGATTTGTAAAAAAAAACTGCTACAAACTGCGTGATTTGTATAGTTTTTATGCGAGTTTCCGATGTGACGTATACATCTGGTATATACTCGAGACAAAAAGGGGATGGAGAAAATTAATTATGCGGGAATTGCGGTCTATAAAAATACTTTAAATAAATAATCTGAATTATTGCAATTATATAGTCTCTATACAATATTGTCTCTCCGTCGTATCTGCTGTACATTGACTTAAATGTCTATATCCAAGTTGTAGGCATGGTTAACGGGGGAAAAATCACTGGAATAAGTCACAAAATCAACAGGATTTGATTAGATTTTTGGTGTTTTAATGCCATTATCAACAATATTTCAACTTTTTTATTTCTTAAACTTTAAATAATTGTTTCATGCGGACTACAACAGGTATCCCGTGCCTTGTGCAGGATGTCTTAGTTGATTAACTTTTTTATTTCTTAAACTTTAAATAATTGTTTCACGCAGACTACGACAGGTATCCAGTGCCTTGTGCAGGATGTCTTAGTAATATTTAACAACACTTGCGGCTGCGAGTCGAGTGCACCCTTTTTGTAACTTACAAAGCCGGGCGCGAACTCACGCCGTATTGGTGATAGGCTTGTATGAGTTGTTAGATCCAACGACCTAACTCATTGAGCCACCCGGCACCCGTGCCCCCAAGATCAACAGGAAAACATCGCATGAAAAAGGGTCAAAAGAAAAAGAAACAAACATTTAATTCAGTATCATGACATTACATTTTAATGTATGCTTAA